>MDKI01011252.1:0-37160 GCA_005239505.1 Nicotiana paniculata
TGATTCTGCAGTGCAAAAAGAGATGGTTAATTGTCTCTGCCTCCTCCCCACATAAGTAACATCAAAAACATAGTTGGTAACCTCTTTTGATCAAATTATCCTGAGTTAGAACTGCCTCTTTCGCCAGTAGCCATGCAAAACAAGCAACTTTATAAGGGATTTTAACTTTCCAAATCAGCTTCCATGGCCAGCATCCTATCTGATTATTTGAAATGTTGAATTCCTTGTAGGCTTCTTTAACTGAAAACTTTTGTCTCCCATTCCGTTGCCATGTCATACAGTCTTCAGAGGTAGATGTTCCTTTGAACTGCTCCAGTGTTTTGTAAGACTATGAATCTGTCAATCTCCCAATCATTTATCAGTCTTCTAAAAGTCAGGTTCCATCCATAGTCTGTCCAAACCTCACCTACAGTAGCTTCTTTCTGCTGGTTCAGGGTGAAGATGTCTGAGCAGAGGTGTTTCAATGAACCTTGACCAAACCAATTGTCTTCCCAGAAAGATATTTTCATACAATTTCCCACTCTGAAGTTTGACTTGTTTATCAGTTTAGGCCACAGGTTCCTGATAGACTTTCAGAGACTGAGCCCTCCCAGGCTTTGTTGTCCATTTTCCTGTCATACCATATTTTTCTCTATCTATCTCCTTCCATAAGGATTGTTCTTCTGAGGCAAATCTCCATAACCATTTCATCATCAAACTTTGATTCTGTACTCTTAGGTTCTTGATTCCTAACCCCCCTACCTTCTTGTTGATTATAAGTGAATTCCATCTGACCAAATGGATTTCCTTTTTATCACTGTTGCCTTCCCACAAGAAATTCCTTCTCAAGGCATCTATTCTGTTCACTATGCTCACTGGCATAGGGAACAAGGACATCATATATGTAGGCAATGCATCAAGAACTGAATTTATCAGAATTAGTCATCCTCCCAGAGACAAATCCTAATTCTTCCAGTTGGCTAGCTTCTTCTCACATTTCTCAAAGACCCCATTCCATATCCCTTTTGTTTTGCTTTTGGAACCCAGTGGCATCCCCAAGTATACTGTGGGCAGAGTCCCAATATTGCCTCCAAGAATGACAGCCAAGTTTTGTAAGTCACTAACCTCATTGACCGGATAAATGAAGCTTTTATGCCAGTTAATGTGTAATCCAGAAGTAGCTTCAAATAGAATAAACATAACCCTCAGCATTTGCAGTTGTTCTCTGTCAGCTTCATAGAATACTAGGGTATCATCTGCATATTGTAAGTGGGAGATTTCCATATTGTTGTCTACCCTAGAATTTACCTTGAAACCCCTTATCCAGTTATTTGATTGAGCAGTCTTCAGCATGTCATTCAACCTTCCCTAGCTATGATAAATAAAAAGGGAGACAATGGATCACCCTGTCTGAGACCCCTCTGAGATGGGAAAAAACCAGCAGGGGACCCATTAATCAGGATTGAAAATCTCACAGTGCTAATGCAGTAGTTAATCCAAGCCACCCATCTACCACCAAGCCCATCTTCCTCAAAGTTTCCAGTAGAAAGCTCCAATTCAGGTGATCGTAAGCCTTCTCAATATCTAGTTTGCATAGTATACCGGGTTCCTCGCTCAAAATTCTTGAATCAACATTCATTGGCAATTAAAATGGCATCCATAATTTGTCTGCCCCTAATAAAAGCCATTTGTTGATTATCCACCAACTTGTGTACCACTTTCTTAATCCTCCCTGTCAGCAATTTGGAAATGATTTTGTAGATACTGCCTATCAGACTAATTGGTCTAAAGTCCTTCAATTCTTTAGCTCCCACCTTCTTGGGAATTAATGCCACAAAGGTAGCATTAAGACTTTTCTCAAATATTCCTTGGTCATAGAAGTTCTGTACAGCATCTATGTATGGCAAACCAATCAAATTGTTTCGTTGTTTTCAATCATATTACAAAACACAGAAGGCGTGAGAGGCTGGCATTGGAGTGCCAACGGAGAGGTAGAGGCAGGCCGAAGAAGTATTGGGCACAGGTGATTAGGCAAGATCTGGCGTCGCTCCAGCTCACTGAGGACATGACCATGGATAGGAAGGTGTGGAGGTTGAGAATAAAGGTAAAGGGCTAGGTGGTCGAGTGTTGTCCTTGTTTGTAGGAGTAGCTTTGACACACCACTTGGTGCCTTCCGTGTTTTTTTCTTTTTTTTTTCGTATCCTTGGTCTTCTGTTACTACTTGTTGTTGCCTTGTGTTTCGGTTTTCTGATTGCATTACCTTTTGCTAGTTTTGTATTTTGCTTTGATTGCCAGATTGGTTTGCTTGTTGTTGCCCCCTCCCCTTCCTTCCTGAGCCAAGGGTCTTCCGGAAACAGCCTCTCTGCCTTTATAAGGCAGGGGTAAGGTCTGCGTACACTCTACCCTCCCCAGACCTCACTTTTGGGACTACTTATTGTTGTTGTATAAAACAGAGAAGAAACTTGCATATCAATGATATTACTTTCTTGGCTCATAGCCTTAAGACATAGCAAAGACCTCATCTTTCATTCCAGAATAGTATCTTTTTTCCTCTTCTCTCCATCTGTCTACTTTGCTAGTAGAAATGAGAACAAATGCACTGGGGATGAACTCAAGAATGAGTTGATTAAAGAAGGATACAATTATGAGGCAATTACGCATTGCAGAGACAACAGTGCTCAGCTAAATTTCGAGTGCGTTTGAGCTTAAGTCGTTTTAAATTACGTGCAAATCAAATGAATCAAGGTTTTGAAAAATTGGAAGTATGGTTGATAGGTTATTGGCATGAAATGGAAATGATTTAGAAATTAAAGGAAGCCTGAGGAATAATAAAAGCTGGAAACTACGAGGGGCTCGAGAGCCAAAAAGTGACACAAGGCTTACCTTCAAACGGTCTCAACCCCCAATGAATAATGAATTTGCCTATGAATAAGATGTCAACTTAAAGCACTTAAAGTCTAGTCTCCAATGCTTCAAAGTGTTAGTCATTCGGATATTCTTACAAAAGATTATGAGCATTTTATTGAAGGCTGCCTGTCAGAGAATTCCTATGCGCGCCCAACACTGAAGTTCCATGTGCGCGGGCAAGTTCTGCCTTTGCCAGCACGTATGCGTACATACCTAGGGCTTAGAAGAAGCCCCCATAATGTGATTTGGCTCATTTTTCTCATCTTCCAAGCCTGGGGCATGACTTCAAAAGCCCCATTTGGCAACTCTAATCATTGAGGCAAGTTTTATGGGCATATTTGTGTTAATTTCATCCCATTAAAATGGTGCTACGTTGAGATCATAGGTTTCCTTCCGAATCTTCAAAGACAACAAGAACACTACAAAGTTTGATTTTCAAAATTTGGTCTGGTTAGGTAATTCCATCTTTCCTAATTTATCTATTACATGTCTTTACGAGATTTGTTGGTGGTTGAATGTTGAGGGCTCATGAACCCTAACAGTGGCCATTAATGGTGATGGTTGGAAGGTTGGGGAGAATGATAGATAATTATTGGGTGTTTGAAAACATGAATTTTTATGATTTAAGGATAAGAAAAAACAGTTATAAGTATGGAATGGGGTAGGTGGACTTGATTTATACCAGAATGACTCGAAATGGTGAATTGGAACAAATTGGCTAATTGATAACACTTGCCGTTGGGACATATGATTAAGGACAGTTGTTGATGGAATTTAATTTCATATAGATCGTTGAACTTGTTTGGACACATAGGAGCATATGTTCAGTTGAAGAGATTTTGAGGTGAGTTAAGATGTACCTTTAGTTAAGGTCTTTTCTCACTAAGTTCATGCCTTCAACGTGTTCGACAAAATGTTTGAGAATATTAAATGTGTGTCAATGGCAACGAGTGAGTATGCATTATCTATAAAAAATTTAAACTATTTTTCAATTGCTAAAGTGACATAATAAGTGTTTAATTGAACCCTTTCAAGCTATGTTTACATGATTCCAATTGAATTGAATTTCATGAAAGTTATCAAGTTTCATTATATATTTCCAAGAATTATTTGAATACTTGAATTATGTTTTCATGTAATGAATATTACGACAAGTTATGAATGATAAAGTTACGCAAAGTCGAGGCCTAATGTGCCAAAGTAAAAGCTTTCATCAAGAGTTTTAGGAGCCACCTTAGATATCTAAGAAGGGTACCGTAGCCTTGGTTGGACTGTGATTTACCCAGAAACTACTCGTACCAAAGTGTGGTAGTAGTCGTTGACTCGGCTATTATGACAAGTTAACTATATATGCTAACAAAGAAATGTAAAATTGTGTGGCACCATGGAGAGATGTCCCAATCGCTCGAGCAGGGATCGCCCGTCATACTGGTCATGTGGTGACTTAAATAAGAAAGAATGTCAAAGTCGAATGGTACTCCCTGGAAAATACAAGTTTAAATTCTAGCTTATGTTTTAGATCTCCATCAGAATTGCTTTAAATGTTTTCAAATGCTTTTATGTTATATCACGCTTTAAGAATTTATACGTCAAACGGTTATACGTCATGTTTTATTAAGTCATCATTCCAGCTTTAGTGAGGGAATCAATGAGCCTCAATACGAGGAATTATGTGCTCATGCTCCCTTATAGGGACGCTACTTTAACTATGTCATTATAGGTATAGGTGCCGCAAATAATCAGACTGCAAGCTAGAATCTCCCTCAGGTTCCACAGACTTTTAGTGAGATCCATTTTTGCTTTCAGTGGAGGCATAGATGTTTCCTTTTTGGTATTTCATTTATTTTGTGGGATAGCCCAAAGCTCTTCCATCTCGTGTATTTCATCCTTTCTTCATGTCTTAAAAGTTTGGGAAAGGTGGTGGAGCTCAGGGTGAGGAGGATTGTGTCTATTTTTGAGAACCAATTCGGAATTTATGCCGGGGACGTTCGACCACGGAAGCCATTCACCTTATTAGGAGGTTAATGGAGCAGTACAGGAAGAGGAAGAGGGATTACACATGGTGTTCATCGACTTAGAGAAGGCTTACGATAAAGTGTCGAGGGAGGTTTTTTGGAGATGTTTGGAGGCTAGAGGTGTCCATGTTGCATGCATTAGGGCTATTAAGGACATGTATGATGGAGCTAAGACTCAAGTGAGGACCGTGGGAGGGGACTCGGAACACTTCCGAGTTGTGATGGGGTTGCACCACGGGTCAGCCCTCAGCCCATTTCTATTTGCCCTGGTGATCGACGCACTGACGCGTCACATTCAAGGGGAGGTGCAGTGGTGCATGTTATTTGCAAATGATATTGTACTGATTGACGAAATGCGAGGTGGTGTTAGCGAGAGGTTAGAGGTTTGGAGGCAGACCCTGGAGTCTAAAGGTTTCAAGTTAAGCAGGACCAAGACACAATATTTGGAGTTCAAGTTCAGTGTTGCGACTCAGGGAATGGACAAAGATGTGAGGCTTGATTCACAAGTCATCACTAGTAGAGAGAGTTTCAAGTACCTTGGGTCAGTTATTCAAGGGAATAGGGAGATCGATGAGGATGTCACACATCGTATTGGGGCGGGATGGATAAAATGGAGGCTTGTTTCCAGTGTTTTGTGTGATAAGAATGTTCCACTAAGACTTAAAAGGAAGCTCTATAGAGCGGTGGTCAAACCCACTATGTTGTATGGGCAGAGTGTTGGCCAGTCGAGAACTCTCATGTCCAGAAGATAAAGGTGACCGAAATGAGGATGTTAAGATAGATGTGCGGGCATACCAGGTTTGACAGAATTAGAAATGAAGTTATCCGGGACAAGGTGGCGGCTTGGCCTCTGTGGAGGACAAGATGAGGAAGGCGAGACTTAGATAGTTCGGGCATGTGAAGAGGAGAGGCATAGATGCATCAGTGAGGAGGTGTGAGAGGTTGACCTTGGAGGGCCAACGGAGAGGTAAAGGCAGGCTGAAGAAGTATTGGGGAGAGGTGATTAGGCGAGATATGGCGTTGATCCAGCTTAATGAGGACATGACCATGGATAGGAAGGCGTGGAAGTTGAGAATTAGGGTAGAGAGTTAGGTAGCTGAGCGTTGTCATTGTTTGTTACAGTAGCTTTAGTACATCACTGAGTGTCTTTCGTGTATTTTCATATTTCTGGACTTCCATTATTACTTTTTATTCTCTTTGCTTTGGTTTTCTAATGGCACTACCAGTGTTGTCAAAAACGAAAAGCTCTAAAAAGCGCTCTAGGTCGATTGGGGCTTTAAGCGCAACTAAAGTGCGGGCTTTAGTTAAAAAAAGGCGCAACTAAGGGAAAAAAATAAAATATATATGTAATTCAAGAAAAAAGAAACATCCACATTCCTACTGTATTTGTCAACAACTAATATACTTATTTTCTAATAATATTTGTTGTTTAGCACCGCTCGATTCAAGATAGAACTCATGGGCAATGAGGCGCACACCTTAGTGCTCCTACATTGAAGCGCAACTTAAGCAAGGCGAAGCGTCCTTCCTGAGATTTTCTGAGATTTAGGGCTTAAGTGCGCCTTAAATGAGCCTTTGCCAACACTGGCACTACCTAGTGTTAGTTTTGTGTTTTAGCTTGGTTTGTTGATTGGTTTGCTTGTCATTGCCCCTTTCTATCTTTCCTGAGCCGAGGGTCTACCAGAACAGCCTCTCTGCCTTCTTAAAGGATGGGTAACGTCTGCATACACACTACCCTCTCAGACACTACTTGTGGCAATACATTGGTTTGTTGTTGTTGTTATAGACTTCATAGATGCAGTTGAGTTATGGTTTCCCCTTTTTGCATGAGCACTTATATGGCATGTAAGAAGAATACTATTTCATTATGACATTACGAATATGAAAGTTTAAAGATGTTCTCAAAGTTTATGATTTACTTCTTCTCAGAGCATGCCAAGGGTAGAATAGACAAGTTGGTTCATTCGGTGCAAGTAAATGGTATCGGGTGCCGGCCATGATTCATTCAGAAAACCGGTCGTGACAATGGATCTACTCGGTATGAGCATTGGGTGATATCTAAGATAGTTGGGTAAGTTATTCAAGAAGTAAATACAAAAGGATAAAAAGGGTAAAACTATCTTTTCACATAGCAGTTATTCATGTTGTATGTTTTTTTACATGGGATTCCTCCATTGTTCTAATAAACTTTTTTGATAAGATCCATTGTGCTAATAAATTGCTTTCATTATCTTGAAAAAGGAAATACAACAATGAGATACATTAGATTAAATTTTGTTAGACACTGGCATTCTTAATTCTGTCATCTACTATACAATAGTATAATGCGACACTTGGCTGCATATCCGGTAAAGTAAGAACCTTTATTAATGAAGGGCCAAAATCACCGCATAAGTACACCAAGGCAAAAAGTAGAAGACCTTACAAAGAGATATGACTTTCTAAAAGAGTCACCAAACCTCGATACAAATAGGAATCTCGTGGGGTGCACCAAAACGATATAAGAGATAAGAGACTACTTCTCAAGTGTACAAAATCACTCTCTATCCCTTAGCTACATAATATCCACCATCTTTTCTTAGTTGGTTTATAAACTCTGTTGAAGCATGAATATACTCAATGACTATAACTATTCCCATCAGAGGCTTACATTTCCGACCACTAGTCATGCATACATAACCTAGGACCAGTGAAGTTCACTTAAGGTAGTAAACTCAAATCTCAATATAATTGAACTCTAAAAATGTTTAGCATGAGTGCCATGAACAATTTGGTCCTAGCATAATTTTAAAGGCACTACTTATATTAGTTGAGTACTAAATTAGCTTGGCACAATATTTATTTATTTATTTATTTTAAGTTAGCTTGGTGGAACACTTAACCAATACAATTAATATAGTCAAGAATAAACTCAAACTAAATATACAAGTGAAGCTAATATTATATAAGAATCGAATTCTGGATTCTTCTTGACTATTTTATTGGAGTTAACCCATTAGAATACAGATAAGATAGTTGCATTAGTGAGGGTTCGCTCTAGTGATAGAGTCATCCACTTTCAACCAACCAGTTGAGAGTTTGCATCACCAAAGGGGTTTCCAAAATAAAAGAGAAAAGTTACAAGAAATGTGGAAACATTTTATTAAGTTCGAACCAAAACATGTTTCAAGAATCAACAATTTGCCTTTCTAAAAAAAGTTGATATTCAAGCTTCTACAACAAAAAATACATGCAAAATACATTTCATCTTCATATTAAATTTCCATCACTCATGCATATAGCAGGGTGCCCCAGTGGTATGCAATGCTAAAAAAAAGTAGAGCAGGTATGTGGATCAGCAACATATGCTGGTCTAAATATTCAAGATCCGAGACAAACTCACATGATTTGAAACGAAAATCTGCACAGGCCCTGCTTCAGCAAAAAATCCCATCTGCAATATTCCACACATATAAGTATCTATAGGTAGAGGGAAAAAACTTAATTAACTTTACCAATCAATCAATAGATCAACTACGCCTAAATCACTTGGAGTTGGTTATATATATGAATCTTCTATATACACTCTGCTCTATTGAGACCATTTCATTCCTAACCTCCAATTAATTTATCTTGTAAAACTAATTAGAGTTCACTACCAATTCCACTCAACTCATGTCCAATCTTTTATGACTTTCTAAGAGAGTCAACCAAACTGAACTTGTTACTCCATTTAAACTCAACTCATGTCAATATTATGCAAATCATAACCAACTTTAATGGAATGAAAATTTCTAACCTTGGATAAGTCCTATCTACAATATTTCACAATCATAAAGTAGATTGTAAGTCAATCAATCAATTAATCTAAGTCTCAATCTCAAACTAGTTAGAGTCAGCTATATGATTGTCTACATCCCTTATACACTATTGAAGATTCTTTATTCGCTACATAGAAATCATGACCAACTTTAATGTAATGAACGTTATATATTTGACAATCATATATCTATAGGTCAGTAAGTCAGTCTAAGTCAATCTTAGTCGCAATCCAAACTAGTTGGATTCAACTATTTAATTCATCTGCATCAAGTCCACTCTATTCGGGCCTTATATGTATCATGATCCATTTTAACAAAACACTAGCTAACTTTCTCCAATCGGCCTAAACCTTGGTAAGCAGAGTTACCTTGTAACTGTGCTAGTGGGAGGTAGTACATAGAGCTTCATTTCTCCTTCTTCCTAATGGACTACAAGGCCGGTAAGTGCTATTGGGAGATAGTACGTAGAGCTTAAGTTCTCCTTCTTCCAAATGGACTATAAGGACTAGGTGGAATAGTAAGGTGCACACAAGTTGTTTGGCCACCACCATCATAAAGAAAATATCTATAGGTCAATCAATTAATCTAATTCTGAATCCCAAACTAGTCGATTCGACTATTTAATTTTATTCCAAGCTACAAAATTTTAGTGCAGTGAAACATTTCTTACCTTGTTAACCATGGTAACAACGGCTTCCAAAATCTCACCTTTGAAAGGTCGAAAGACAACGCATTGATACTTCACTGGGAACGTAACAAAACCCGTCCCGTCACGAATTAAACCTTTCCCAACGCTTTCGATCCCAGTAATCGCCACTATAAAACCGTGCCGACCACTGAAGAACCCCAAAATCTTAAGCAATCAATTTAAACCAAATTTAATGTTAAATCAAAAGGAAATTGCAAAATTTGATATGAATTAGGGTTTGCTTTTTTTTAAAATGAAACCTGCAAGTGCCTTCTACATCTTTCATGAGTTTGGAGACGAGTTTTTCGCGAAGATCACGGCCGAAGTGACGGGGATGAAGCTGCATGTTTCTCTCTAATACTATGTGGAAAAACATGCTTGGTCTGGTTGAGACTTGAGAAAGGAACAGCTGAGTGAGGGAGAAGAGATGCAGTATTTCTAAAACAGAAACAGAACAAATAGCTGATGCAGAGGCTATCCAGAAAATATAAAATGGGCCGGGTCCTGTCACCAATTTGACAAAGCAACATTTCGAATAGTATATGTTATCCTCATTCACATATTTATATTGCTATGTCATATACGAAACTATATTACCTTTAATGTTTAAGGTTTGATATAATTATATTTAGTATACCTAATTATCAATTATATATCATTAGTAGTTTTTAAGGGTATTAATTACACTCCTAATTTAATAGTACCGTATATTCCTTCTAATCCCTCTCCCCTACATTTCTCTCTCCAATTCTCACACCTCCACCCACGTTTCTCTCCCACACCCACGATTTCTGTATCAAAATCCCATTATTTCTTCCATAGTCAAGGCACTGTCGGCACCTCTGCAATCTTGTCCCAATGTTTTTGTGCCCGGGGAAGATGAGCACAAGTCTGGTCGATTTGATGGTTATGATTTCGGGTTCCTTCACATTAAGATTTATCTCATAAAGTTTGATTCTCAATATGTTCTGATCTCGAACAAATCTTTTTATCTTTTTCTTTTGATGCTTCAATTATTGGCAAAAGTCAAGTTTCTTGTAGCAGTTCATGGGAGGATTTTGCTTAGGAAGATCTATCCCTTCATCATATTTTTTTGGATTCCATATTTAGCATAGCAGTTTCGTAAGGAGTAACAAGAGCATATAGGAGAATCACAAAATTGTAGTATAATTGGGATTTTCGTTTTTTTGCAGAAGATTTGTAGAAGTTTTAGTCGTTTTTGATTTGTGAAAACAGAAAACAAAGCATCTATAAGAATACAAATAATCTATAATTTATCTACAAAATATCTACAAACTGGGTACATTGAATTTGAATATCAGTCAATTGTAGCATAATCGAGATTTTCGACATAATTGCATTTTTTGCAGAAGATTTATAAACGTTTTAGACGTTTTTTATTTGTGAAAACAGAAAACAAGCATCTACAATCAGGATACAAATAATCTACAATATATCTACAAAATATCTACAAACTGGGTACATCGAATTTTAATATTCCCAATTCCCATTCAATTGTAGCATAATTAGGATTTTCAACATAATTGCGTTTTTTGCAGAAGATTTGTAGAAATTTTAGTCATTTTTTATTTGTAAAAACAGAAAACAAAGTATTCAATTAGAATACAAATAATTTACAATTTATCTACAAAATATCTACAAACTGGGTACATTGAATTTTAATATCCCAATTCTCATTCAATTATAGCATAATTGAGATTTTCGACATGATTGCGTTTTTTGCAGAAGATTTGTAGAAGTTTTAATCGTTTTTTATTGGTGAAAACAGAAAGAAAAAAAAGCATCTACAATCATAATACAAATAATCTACAAAATATTTGGACTCGGCATGCTTCCCCTAAAATGTATGTTTCACATTTTAGATAGATATTTTTGTCCGAAACAGTACTAAATCATCCACCTTTTTCTTACTAACACGCATCTACAATATTGTTACGTTAGACGTAAGTGTTGACAGCCTAGAACAGCTTGTATATTTTTAATTCTTTCAGTTGAGTTCCAAGTAATTAAATATTTTAAAAGGATGAGATCGAATCCATTAAAATCAGACAATTAATTAAGAAATTCTCAATATTAGCTCGCCTAAACAAGAAAGCCTACAGCTACAATGATTCCTTATTTAATGAAATATCTGAAAGAATCTTTAATTCCCCAATATTAGTGCGCCTAAATAAGGAAGCCTACAGCTACAATGATTCCTTATTTAATGAAATATCTGAAAGAATCTTTAATTCCCCAATATTAGTGCGCCTAAATAAGGAAGCCTACAGCTACAACGATTCCTTATTTAATGAATAGTCTATTTATTGTAGAAATACTATTAGCATGGCGGGTAATATGCAAACTATGAACGTATTCGGTAATATAGTTTCCTATTGGTATAGGAATGAAAATTTCCCTTTTGGAAATTTAAATTCAAATTTTATTGTATTATACAACCAATTTTATGGGGATTATTTTGGTTGGTGGAACATGTATTTTTATGGGTCGAAATCTGACCACGTGAGAATGACCTAAAAAGGGGAATGGCAAGAAGGTGACTAAGCTGTGATTGTGCACACGAAACGTCGTAGCGACGAGCGCCACGGCCACGGCCGAGGTCGAGCCATCAGAAGGCCTTTATGGCGTAGCACATGCTATGGCACTTAGGGAGGTCGGCCTGAAGCGCCAGCAGCAGATTATAGTACACCGGCCAAGGACCGTTGGATAAGGGATAATACCTAGTATATATATAGGGGAAGAGAATGATAGAAGGGGGGCTTTTTCCAATTCTCTCTTCTTCTCTTAGAACCATCTCTAAGTGAAATCCACGAGGGATTCAAGGAAAAGTCCACAACTTTGTTATACCTCTTTGTAACCTTCATCGTGAAACTAATAAGAAGGCAATCAACAGCTGCTAACGGGATATTTTCTCGCTCTCCTTTATCATATATTATAGAGCGATTTTGTATTGGTGATTATGTTGAGAATACAAATCCGTTATTTTTCACTCGACGTCTTTTATAATCTTGACAACTTCACAAACTTCACTATTTTCGATTTGTCTTATCCAAATATCCCTCGATCTAGAGTTCATTATCTTTGATTAGGATTTACCCTCTATTTTACTTATTAATCCGTGTTGAGAAAAAGATTAACACTTTTTGGTAAAATAATTTGGCGGTCTGTGGGAATTTCCTAGCCAAAGCCTTAGTTCCCTCTAGATCAACCAAACCGACCAAGAATAAAATTCTTATACGAAACCGGAGCTATGCCTGGCTTATACGCAACATCTACGTCGCGCCACGGTAGCAACTCTGCCGCATCGCAGGCGCAAGCCATCGTAGTGGAGTTGTGACTATTACACATCATGCGCACCTGTAATCTCGCCTCTAGGTTAGCACCCCGCACATAGTAATCTTACTATATGGGACGATGCTTGTTGTATAACTTACTGATAAAATGCTCTTCATCTATGCGTTTGTGGTATAATTTATGTTACTGTCTTGGAACGTCCGTGACTCAAACCAACCAGGACTCAAACTCGAGGACCTAATGGGTACGGCAAACCATCCACCCACCGAACGCTCAAGCTCAAATAATGACGAGGCGGGATGTGAAGCTGATATTAGGTCTAAAGAGTGCAACCGGCGAGGGAAACGCGACCAACCTCCCTCACTCATTAGTTAACCAACCAACCAAGGTAACAAATGTTTCATTATACCTTTAACTCGCTAATCCTTTTACAAAAAATGTGTGAAACGAAGAGCAGGAACGCCCACCCCGAGTACACAAGTTAAAAACTAGCCGACAACGACTCTAAATTCCTTCCTACAACAGCGGGCAAACTGAGAAGAACTCCCTGCACCATACATAGTGCAAATAATAGACAAATGTCCCAAGACAAACCAACCTCTTTAAGAAACAATCTCCATAAATAAGGGACTGTACGACAAACTCGAAGACGTCTCAACACAGGCAGGACATGGGTACCAAGAGCTCGTCCATGTGTTCGCCACGGCTATGCAGCACCTACTCACCCGGCCATATACATCAAGTCTATGAACCTCTAAGCAACGAAATCATCGCCCACCCCGTCGACGGCCTCTCTAGGCCGAGCGATGAAAGGACTATATAGACTGGGACTCACCCCGATGCCCGATGCATGCATAAACTAACAGATGAAACTCTCCAATAAAAAGCAAGGTAGCGCGCAATATTTCTTACACCACTCCACGAGTCGCTAGAGTAAAGCTCGACCTCGCTCGATTCGCCAGAGTAAAACTCGACCTCGCTCGAGTCGCCAAAGTAAAACTCGACCTCGCTCGAGTCGCCAGAGTAAAACTCGACCTCGCTCGAGTTTCCAAAGTAAAACTCGACCTCGCTCGAGTCGCCAAAGTAAAACTCGACCTCACTCGAGTTGCCAATGCAAAACTCGACCTCGCTCGAGTCGCCAATGTAAAATTCGACCTTGCTCGAATTATCATACATTCGACCTCGCTCGAATTATTTCACATTCGACCTCTCTCGAATTATCATACACTCGACCTCGCTTGAATTATTTCAATTCGACCTCGCTCGAATTATTTAACATTTGACCGCGCTCGAATTATTTCACATTTGACCGCGCTCGAATTATTATACATTCAACCTCACTCGAATTATTTCACGTTCGACCTCGCTCGAATCGCTTTACATTCGACCTTGCTCAAATTATTTCACATTCGACCTCGCTCGAATTATCATACATTCGACCGCGCTCGAATTATTTCACATTCGACCTCGCTCGAATTATTTCACGTTCGACCTCGCTCGAATCGCTTTACATTCGACCTCGCTCGAATTATTTCACATTTGACCTCGCTCGAATTGCCTTATATTCGACCTCGCTCGAACCGAGTAAGATTCGACTTCGCTCGAAAGAAGTAAAGGTCGATCCCACCGAATTCCCAAGCGAGATAAGGACTCAACACGAAAAAATCTAAAGCTCTTTCTCAGATACAAAACACAGCCAAAAGCAGGAACACATAGCCACAAGAAATACTTTATTCAAAATTTACAACGTCTTCCAATAGGCCAAAACAACCCCTCCCCTCCTCCAAAAAAAACAAAGAAAAGAACAAAAAAAAAATCAAAGCACCACAAAACTTCACTCCGCCGCATCTCCACCATAATGCTCGTCGGCACTACCGTCATCGGAAGAAATATGACCACATGAGAATAACCTAAAAAAAGGAATGGCAAGAAGGTGACTAAGTCGTGATTGTGCACAAGAAATGTCGTAGCGACAAGCGCCACGGCCGAGGTCGAGCCATCGGAAGGCCTTTACGGTGTAGCACATGCTATTGCGCTTAGGGAGGTCGGCCTGAAGCGCCAGCATCAGATTATAGTACACCGGTCAAGGACCGTTGAGTAAGGGATAATACCTAGTATATATACAGAGGAAGAGAATGATAGAAGGGGGGCTTTTTCCAATTCTCTCTTCTTCTCTTAGAACCCTCTCTAAGTGAAATCCACGAGGGATTCAAGGAAAAGTCCACAACTTTGCTATACCTCTTTGTAACCTTCATCGTGAAACTAATAAGAATGCAATCAACAACTGTTAACGGGATATTTTCTCGCTCTCCTTTATCATATATTATAGAGCGATTTTGTATTGGTGATTATGTTGAGAATACAAATCCATTATTTTTCACTCGACGTCTTTTATAATCTTGACAGATTCGCAAACTTCACTATTTCCGATTTGTCTTATCCAAATATTCCTCGATCTATACAAAATCCTAGAGTCCTACCTCTACTTGCTTTTGTTGTCAAATTCAAAGCATTACTTGTTGAAATAAGCCAGTTATGATCAATGGAATATACTTCTCTTTCATTGCACTACATCTCGAGTTAACACTACAAACTGAATCGAATCGAAATTTCAATTTGGATTGGTCTTCTAGTTTTTGACTTGGTTTCGAATTGAGAAATAAAAAGATGGAAGATGATTTGTTTCTATTATAGCCCGTTTTGCCAAGTTGCAAAAATCAGTTTTTTTGAAAAGTATTTTTTCTCAAAAGTACTTTTAGTGATAAGCAATTTCTGTTTGGCTAATTAATTTCGAAAAATACTTCTCAGCAACAATTAGCTTTTGACCAAGCTTTAAAAAATTATTTTTAAGTATATTTTTCTCAAATGTGCTTTTCAAAAAAATACTTTTGGAGAGAAGCTATTTTTTCCTACCTATCTAAAATTACTTATGCTTCTTTTCAAAAGCACTTTTTTTCCTTTCAAAAGCTTAGCCAAACACCTTAATTTTAGAAAGAAAAAAAAAACACTTTTACCTCAAAAGAAGCTCCTGGTCTTAAGAGTATGTTGAGGTCAGTCTCTCATAGTCCTAGACTCCCAGTTCTACTTGCTTTCATACTCTCTCCAATTCAAAATAAATGTCCAGTTTCTTTTAGCACGCCCATTAAGAAACTACTAAATCCTATGCAAAAAAACCTAATATGACTAAACTACCGTTATTAAAGTATTGGTCACATAATTATAGCGAGGAGTGAGAAGTTTTTTATGGATATGCACATAAGGGTAAAAGAGTAAAAGCAAATTGAATTTTTTCTTGATAACATAACTGGACACTTATTTTAAACCAAATAAAAAAGAAAACTGGACACTTATTGTGAACCGGAAGGGGTACAAAGCATTACTCGTTGAAGTGAGCCAGACAGCCAGTTATGGTCCATGGAATGAATACATTTCTCTTATATTGTACAACATCTCTAATTAACAGTACAAATAGAATTCAGCAACACAAGCATTTCTCACACAGCTACTGCTTGGAATTTCAAGGAGATGTAAGAATATAACAGGCCACGTATCCGAACCAGGACCAACTTACTGAAACTCCACTATTCTACTAGATACGTGCTGTGTTACCTTCTTCCAGTACTGGATAACTTTATACACCCAAACTCGAACAAATGAGAAGAAATCACTTAACATTCTTTTTTGTCTCTACTAGGACTTAACAATCTTCTATTTCTTTCCAATTATCATCTCACTGTAAGGGTGATGGTTACCAAAGAGGATTGAGGACTGAGGAATCTTCAACACCACACAATAATCAAGAACCAGTAGAACCATTAGACTCACATAAGTACTACCATTCAATTAGGGAAGTTGCTGCAACAGAGCAAATTCTTGGCAATCTACATATTTGCACCGAGCAATTTACAAACCGAAACACGGTTAATTTATAAATTGCATGAAATAAAATAAAAAAGATAAAAATGAAAAAAGAGAGTACGTGGCCTCGAGGCCACCTCAAAACTACAGTTAGGTCCTCAAATTTTCTGCTCAATAGAGAAGGCTTTTAACCAACTATGTGGTCCCTCTTCGTTCCAGAACATACTCATACGATGTACATCCCAGAAGTCGTCGGCATCTTCAACTGCTCTTTGCCAACCATAAGAATGTCTGCATAATAAATAAACTTCATAAAGACTAACAGAAGAGAAACCAAAATCTTTCACAACACAGTTATTACAGTGATACATGCATAACCATGCACAGCCTATGGTTTGGCATTACTGATGTGAAGAACATAACTTTTCAGATAACTTATCCCAACAACTACATTTCAATCTCAAGCAAGTTGGGGTCAGCTACATCAATTCTCAGAGTCCATATCGTTCCATTCAAAAAATAAGAATGATGATTATGATGTATGTCGAAAAGTATCAATGAAACGAAAGGTTTTATGAAATGCTTTAAAGAAATATTTTTGGGAGATTTGTTATGTAACCGAGAAGGTATCGGTCGCAAGGGCCTTTACCCGAAACTATACGTGCCGGTGTAGGAAGACGATTAGGAATGAGTCCCTTCACACTATGATGAAATGTTTGACCCTTAATTGGACGATAAAACTACAAGCTAACAATTTAGAAAAGGAGAACCACTATATCTCAACATCGAGAACCCCCCCCCCCCCTTTCTGACGCTAACAGTGTTACATAAATAATAAAGACCATTTAAACTAAATATTGGGGCTAATTACGCAGGCTTCCTTATGGTAGTTGCACCTCAGTGGGTTCTTTTTTCTTCTATATTGCCTAAATGGGTTGACTAGGCAGTACATCCTCCCTTCTTAATGTTTTGTAAGTTGTGACTGCCTAGTCACCACACCGCACCCCCTCCCCCCTCTTTTTTTCTTTTTGGACAAGGCCCTAGTCACTCCCCCTTTTCGTGCCTTGTTCATTTCATTCTTGTTTTCTTATCTAATCTTGTTTCTCTTTACATTGTGATCGAGTACAATTGTTTGGAGAAGATGGAGCATGTAGGATAAAATTCAAGATTGAGGAAGAACAAAGCTCTGTTACACAAAATAGACGAAAGATAAAATTGAATGGCAAATCTATCCATTTATGGTTAAAATATAGTGTCTTATAAAGGGACATAGCATAATGCTTAGCAATACATCATGGGCTCTTCAAAGGACATACGTTTAATTAACTCTTTATATTAATTAATTGATATTGAACCTACAGATTATGATAACAATGCAGCGAATCCTCGGCATAAAACCAAAAATATGGTTTTCCCATAGCAAGAGAAGAAAAACGAGAGGGAGAAGGGAAGACATCCCTGATACAAATCTCGACTAACTATTTTGTACGCAAAAGATAATTTCAAGCTTGCACCGCTTCATCATGAGAAACTTTATTGTATGCCCAACACAATTAACACAAATTGTATGAGGGTCTATGTTGTGTGGATCTCCAAAATGATGCCGCACCCATGCCGGATCCTCCAAAAATAAACTATTTTTGGAGGATCCGACACACACCGGCGATATTTTCAGAGAGTCCGAGCAACATAGGTGAGGGTTTTTGTCTTTGTTTGACAAGTGGAGTTCGTGACCTAAAAATTCAAGATTTCAGGTCCACAGATTCCACTTGTCAAACATAGACAAATCTTCACACAACTTGTGTCTGTTGTGTGAGACACAAAGTAAAAAATTTGTTTCCTTTTACACCAAGAGCAAAGAAGATAGCGTTGACTAACTCTTTCCATAGCTGACTTTAAATGGGATACTTAACAAAGAAAGTCAAATATGATAAGACGCTAGGACGCACAATCATTGGGGAGGGCAACAGATATAGATCTGCAACAGGGGATCTATAAGTAGCATCTATAAATCTGCAACAGGGGAGTATCCTAATGCCATAAATTAGTCTGAGTAATGCTGCACAATAATGTCTAAAAATGCAATGCAAACTGCTGCTTCATTTTCATTAATCATCGTCAATCTTCTCAACTGTTCAATCACCCATTAAAAATGACAGATGGGTAATAGATAACCAAAATAATGGGCCCAGATGAATAGCAAACTTCTTTACGTATATGCAAATACTTCATATCGTGTATATGTGTTTTAGACTTGGTGACATTTTCCATAGAAACAAGTGTGCTCAGATGAATGCAATCATCTTCTCTTCAAAACAGAATATAAAGTAATGGAAGATGCAACTGGGAAAAAGACATGGAAGTTTCTTTGCACTAAACAAAGAGGCTCTAACACAGCCAGAGGCGGATCCAGGATTTTGAAACCACGGGTGCACTACCTACTTTAACATAAATGTGGTGCTTGTCAATAATGACAATCGATATGAAAATATTTGGTGATTTATAGCTTATTATTAATTTGAATATCATCCAAAGAGATATACAATTTATTTCTTAAACCATTCAATTCTTACCATTGATATTTAAAACAAAGAGGTAAAATAGATTGCTAATGACAATTTGATACAATAAAAATTAAAAAGTGTGCAAAAAGAAGCAAAGGAAATATCAAAAAATTATTAATATATGACTAGTACTTTATACGGGAATTGCTTACAAAAATAAACTATATGCTATAATAAAATAATTAGAGACAAAAGTTCAATAATTTGATTGTAACCAAAATATTTAAGCAAGTTCATTGTATAATTTATAGTTCAGTCAATACAACTAATATATTCATTAAGAAACTATGCTAGTAATTCAATATTTCTTTGAGGTAAAAGCAATTAAAAACTAAGAAGCAAAAAGGATAAACAGGATTGAAAGAGAGAAATAAGGATTATCGAGTAGCATGTGTGTTGGAAAACAAATGAAAGGAAGAAAAAAAGGAAAAAGAAAATCGTAGAAGAACTCAGTACAAGGGCGATTCGATCTCTTGACCTTAGGGAAATAAAACAAATTGCCCAACTAGTGAACCACTTAGGTCTTTGAGAGCATGGGTGCCAGAAGATAATATTAGACAATTTCTGCGAATTATGTACATAGAAAATTTGATTTTTTGGGAAGACCACGTGAACCCGATTTTATTAAGTAAATCCGCCTCTGAACACAGCCTACCGCCTTGGCATAATCCTATGTCATTCTATTGATACTACAGAAAGATAGCAGACAGCTTTATAGTTCCTTGAAATTTTGGAAAAATAAGACAGCAACACAAAGAGGGGACAAGAAAAAAAAGTCTGATCATTATGTACCTTTTCCCTTCCTTCACTCTCCTTTTGCTTGCTTTGAAAAGTCTCATTATTATGATTCAATTTTCTCTAAATTACAACCACTGTCAGATGTCACCAGTCACTACTAAGGACTTCTTCACAAGCATGAAAGTAAGAGAAAAATATAACATAACATGGATTTAGAAATTAAATCATGTCAAAAGTTGGATTCCATCGTAACAGTTGCTCAAATATTAACTCTCAAATCAGCAGGTTAGGTAGCAGAGGATCTTTCAATTGGTAAGAGCATTTTAGAATAAACCATATAACAAGGTTTTAACTCATGTTCCCTTCCCCAAAATCAAAAAGAAAGGGGGAATAAAATACACACAGAAATAGATAAAGAGGGTTATAAAAATAAAAAAATAAAAAAAACTAGCAGCAGAAAACGTGAAAGTTGTTTCCAGCAAAATCATATTTTGTGGCCATTGTATTACTTCATATCCTAAAGGGAAAAAAGAAAGAAAAAAAATATTTGATTCCTTACATGACATCCTAAAAGTCATCATTTTTACAGAATAACACATTTATATAAGATCAACAAAATGGTTGCCACGAACTTAACTGTGACTAACTTCATTTACCCCACCATTTTTATTTTTTCTTAAATTGAGAAGAGGAAAAAAAGTAGTTGAACCTCACACACCACCACCACTCTTTTTCCCAAAGAAAGTTATGGAAGCATGGGAAAGAAAAGGTGGGAATTCTGGAAAATTGTGAGAAGGGGAATCAAACTAGACGTGAACCATCAAGGAACTTAAAGATATGAGAAAGAGTCAAATGATGTTTGAATCAATTTTGTATTTAGACTTGGTTATATGTTAAAATAATAATTGAAGATGTGAGGAGAGTGGAATGATTAAGCAAAACTCACAATAACGTAAAACAGTTGTTTAATGTTTGCTTGACTTTTGAGATTGGGTGGATTAGATGAAAAAAGTAAATCAAGCACAGTGCGAGAATGAAAGTAACACACAACAACTACATCTTTAAAGTGATTATAATTTTGAGAAGAGCAGGATAACGTGAAAGTAACTAACAAAATTTAACTTATCTTCATTTCTATATCATGAAATCAGCCGATGAATCAATAGTTTATAGCACCACATTCTATTGTAGAAACAACATAACTGTTGCATATATAATGGGAAAATAAGGTTGGATCAAGCTACTAACCTTGAGTGCTCTGGGAGAGTATAGCTACAAGCTATCGATTTTGCCTCATAAAAACCGAGGCTTTCTATCTGTTGGCTTCAGAATCTGGAACGAGCACATTAAACTTTCATCAACGCTCATCATTGCACCAGCGTTATCAAATTCACCACAGTAGTTTGGGGCCGAAAATATTGTTACTAGCTGCCTTTCCGCAAAAAATTCATAACCATCTTCAACAACCTAGGTTGAAAATATTCTGGTCAAATTAATATTGGAAAAACATAACGGAAAGACCAAAAAAAATCGTATAAGTACCTGGTGGGCACGACAAACAAGGTCCATATCATGTTGCATCAAGAATTCTGCAACCTTATCAGGACCAAAAGTATATGAAACTCCTCTATCATTCATTCCCCAACCTTTAACTTCCCGGCTAGGATCTGACCAAAGTAAATCACACAGCAAACCAGAATCTGGAACATCAGTTGGACGAGGTAAATTTCTTATCTGATCTAAGTTTGTTAGATCTGGAGAAAGACCACCATGCATGCACAGTATTTTCTCATCTATGAGAGCAGCGACGGGAAGACAATTGAAACATTCAGTGAAGCATTTCCATAGCTTCACGTTGAATCGGCGCTTACATTCATCATAGAATCCATAAATCCGATTAATAGAAGCACATTCGTGATTTCCTCTCAAGAGAAAGAAGTTCTCAGGGTATTTAATTTTGTATGCAAGTAGAAGGCATATTGTTTCCAAACTCTGTTTGCCACGGTCGACGTAGTCCCCTAAAAACAAATAATTAGCCTCAGGAGGAAAACCCCCGTATTCAAAAAGCCTCAAAAGATCACCATATTGGCCATGAATGTCACCTAGAATCCAGAGCCAAAAAACAAAGAGAGAGGAAAGGAGACAGATTTATCAGTCCAAAGTAAAACACACAGTTTCAATATGAATGACACCAGTTCATAAGAAACAAGGCCCATATATATGACAATGAAATTAGAGCTTCGTTAATCGGGAAAAAGCAACCTATCATAAAATAACAGACTTCGTGAATTAAAATACTAATGACGACACAATATTTCAGAGGAAGCGCATTACACTGCAATGATAATATAAGGCACATAAATTAAGGAATCATGTACACTATTAAAGCTTCACTCTTTCAAGATAGACAAGACAAATTACAATGGTAACAAAAGAATTCATTATGTCCTTGCTTTCGCAAAATTGTAGTCGCCACATTTTCCACATCTAACTACTACAGCGATTCATAACCCTTTTGTAGAAAGAACTATGCCAATTATCATACCATTAGTTCAGCTTGAGCGAAATGTTAGGGCAGTGTTTATGCATAAGGCAATATACTATATCCAAGGTAACACGATCAAAAAGCACATAGTATAATATTCTACTCCTCAGGTCACCCTACATATCAACATTCTACACATTTTACATTAAGTTAAAAAAAAATAAAAGGAAACCAACTACCCACACGTCACAAGTGCACATAAGGCAATTAACTCAAACGTTAATGAGCAGGCAAGCCGTGCACAGTCAAGTTAAAAGCACTCGATAAAACATGTCACTATTATTTGATAACCTAGACACAAATCCATTTGTACCTTAGTAGAAAACTAGAGAACCTCTGGTGTTTTTCTTTTTCAAAAGAGTTAGCGAACCTCAAGAATAAAACAGGTATAAATGATGCAAAATGGATACTGAGGTCCATATACGCGACCCAAGAAGTATGAGATTGAGGCATAATATTAGTTGTTATTGTTGTATAAACTTAGAACAAATAACTTTTCATGCTGTGCAACCACACGAAGCTTCCTGAATTTTCAATCAGATAAAATTTCCAAATTCATCAAAAAATTTGTCATATTTAGGGGAAAAATATCTCAAAAACAAAACAACGTTCTTTAAACCTACAAGCATCAAATGCTCACAAATCAATCCATCAATCAACCGTCTACCCTCAATTCCAAGCTAATTAGGGTCGATAAAACAAATCAAACCAATCAATTACGCTTCAATTCCAAGCAAGTTGGGGTCGACTATACTTCTTTTCCTTTTTGGTGACAGCAGTGTCCATACCAACTTGCCCACACCTAAACTATTCCAACAGGCACCTCCTACGTCCCACCTACAAAGATACCGTATAATATCTACCCACCAAAGCTTAGTCGGACGGGAAAAACGGCAATACAAAACCTCTATATGTTCTTTCATATATATATATGGAAAGCAAAAGAGGTGGGAAGAACGAGTTTACCACAGATCTTGATGGGGGCTTCAAGTTCAAGAAGGTTAGGCTGCTGAAGGAAGATTTCCCTTGAAGCACTACAAAGGGAACGGATCTCAGCTTCTGAAAGCTGAACCTGCCTCACTGTTCTTGCATTCCTAAACTCCAATAGCCTGTTTATTATATCATCAAGAACCCCTGCCTCTATTAATCCATGCCCTTGCTGCTGCTGCTCATTATTTTGTGCCATTCCTCTGTTTCAACAAACACTAGAAAAACAAGAAAAGGGAAAAGGAAAAACAAGAAAAGGGTGTTTGTATTTTCTTTTAGAATCAAGAAAAAATTGTAGATTTGATATTGATGGGGTTTCAAGAAAACACTAAAAACAAGCTAAAAACACCCACAATCCAAAACAAACTAAATAACAAAAGGGAAAGGGAGAAACAAGAAAAGGTGTAAAAGGGTGTTTTGTATTTTTCTCTTAGAATCGATTATTACAAGAGAAAAATTTGTAGATTCGATATTGATGGGGGTGAAATGGATAGGTTTCTTGAAATCATGAATGATGGAGGATTGGAGATAGAAAGGAGATTATTACTATATCTATAATCTTGCTCGTGTGGCTTTCTCCTTGATAATTGCTAAATCTAACGTTGTTTTTGGTTTGCAGCGTGCAAATGTGTCATGAATCATGTGGGGGGTGTGTGGGTGTACCCCTTGTTGAGGTCATTGCTCATTGGAGGACGGCGCCATTTCCTAATAAATCCCTTTGCTTTTTAGGTTTCAAAAATATTTCGTGCGACCTACCCTAAATTTAAAATAAAAACTTTTTAAAAAAAAAAAAAGAGAAAAAGAAAAGAAATTGTAGCCCTAACTTTACTATGTGTTCTATTTTGTCACGGCCCAAAATTCCAACTAAGGGATCATGATGTCGCCTAACACCCCTTGCAAGTCAATATTTTAACAACAATAATAGAAGCAAAATTGAACATCTAACAGCAGGATATTATTAATAAAAATAATAAAGCTACGAAAATAATATAATAAGTCTAAAACCAATATAACTAACATAAACACTTCCCACCACTGGTATTACAAAGTACATGAGCTCAAAGAGTGCTAAGTACAAAGTCGGAATGAAGTACAATATTGTTCGGTACAATAAATAGTATAAAAGGTAGGACGGGAACTCCAGGATCTGTAAGCGGCATATAGCACTACCTCAAATCTCCTGATAAATTCAAGCTAATCACCCATGTGAGCACCGCTAGAACCAATGTCAAAATCTGCACAAGAAGTGCAGAAGTGTAGTATCAGCACAGCTGACCACACGTACTCAGTAAGTATAGATCTTAATTTCGATTAGGTAGTGACGAGGCTATGACAAGACATTTACTTATAAACATGTGCAAGTAATAAGCAGAAAGCAATAACAAAATAACGTAAGATGAATAAAATCATAAGATTAATTGGTGATGATTGATGATGTATCTATACAACCGTATCAAGTGTAAGCAATATCTTTGGTTTTTGGTGGCTATAACTGTATAGGTCGAAATCTATCTCAATACTTAGGGCAAAATAACATCGAGAAAAGAGTCATCCAAGGTCGACCAGGAGATAGCGAGGCTCGTGGTCGAGATGCAACTGATGGTCGATGTCAAGCACCGCAAAAAGAGTTGTAACGGCTAGTTTATTAGAATAGGCAAGCAGTGTAGAAAAGGATCCAGTACCAAAGAGAGGCCATATATGGCATAGGGTAGCCATAGAATCCCATATCGTGTGGATTAGGAGAGATTTTAGGGGAGGCGACGACTAGGGTTCTTCGGAGGGAGAAGGGAGGTGGGATTTGAGGGCGGAGAATGGTAGGAAGTGATTAGGTTTACGGGATTTGGGTGGTAATTAAAAGGGAGGGTGTAATGTGGGCCATTTATCTCATAGATCAACGTCCACGATTTAAAAGGGGTCTTGGGTCGGGTGGTTAAACGGGTTGCGATCGGGTTATGAGGTTGGGTTAATTGGTTTGGTCTTGGGGTTATTTGGGATAGGGTGTTAGATTTGGTCCAACAATTGGTCCGAAAATAGATAGATTTTTTTAGGCTAGTTTTTAAATACCCAATATTTAATAAAATTTTTTATATAAAAGTAATTGATAAATAGAAAAAATAGCATTTGTGCACTACAATGATTAAAAATAATTAATTAGCATTATAAAAATATAAAAAGTCATTTTCTGCATAAATAATGTAATTATTCATTAATATGAGCTATTATTGTAAAAATATGCAATTGGCCCTAAAATGCAAATGTAATTATAAAAATGCACTGAAAAAAATATATTTAAAACATCATGTTGACGTTAATGATAAGTTTAGATGATCAAATCATCATAAAAATAATTTGAAGGATAATTATTGGATATTTATATAATAAAAATACAGAAATAAATCGATTTAAAGCCTTTAAAATTTATGAAAAGTACTTGTATATGCTAAGATAAATGATGATGCATATATAATATTTTGAAATTAATTATGTAGATATTTAAAATATGAGGAAAAATTGGGTATCAACAGATGCCCATCTTTACCCGGGAATGATGAAAGAGTTGTCGGGCAAAGAAATGATGACCGGTTTTGACGAATGGGGTAATTTGGAAAAATATAGGCCGAACTCTGATTTTTGAGTTGCCTACATATACCTGGTTTTACGGGAATCAAGCCGTGTGTAGTTCTGGATCCAAGATGGAATAAACCCATGGAGTTGTTGTAGGAATGGACAAATTCTTCTAGATAAAACGATATTGGAATTGTGAATGGATGTACCTTGGAATGGTTATGGGTATTTGAATGGTTATCAGGTGGGAATGGGTAACGAACGGTGGTCGATTACATTTGAAATAATTGTAAGATATGAACGTTAAACGAAAATCGGAGCGAAGATTGCTCCCGTTAGAAGAACGATTACTTCCTGGATTACCTGCAAAACTTAAAATACAATGCATGCAAGTATATATGGATTATTGCGAAAATTTAAACATGATGCAAATTTCCTTTGGACCATGAAAGTTGTCTTTGGACGATGGGGATAACGTCCTTAGACCATGATGTCCTGGGCCATGAACTGCGTGATAAAGGATTCACAGGCTATGAAATGATGTTCTCGGGCCATGAAAGTGGTTCCTATGAACCATGACGCCTTTGAATAATGATGTGCAATATTGAGGGATCCTCAGTCCATGGCATGGTGTCTTCTGGCTATGAGGATGATGCCTTCGGACTATGACGCCTTCGGACAAAATGACGATATTTCGGCCCATGAATTGCAAAGACATAATGTTTGGTTATGCGAAGCGAAACAAGACAGAGCTTAGTCTTGTGTAAGATCGGGGGAAGATCTTAGCCTCGATAAAAGTAGAAAATATTGCTAGATTTCAAGTAGCATAGCATTTGGGGTTATGCAAGGAGAGACAATGTTAGCCTCATGCAATTGCGGAGGCATGGCTTAGCCTCATGCAAGGATGGAAACAATGCTTAGTCTCATGCAGGGGATGGCAGTTCTTAGCCTTATGCAATTAAAGAGGCAGGGCTTAGCCTCATGCAATAATGAAGACAATGCTTAGTCTCATGTAGGGGAAGGCAGTGCTTAGCCTTATGCAATTAAGGAGGCAGGGCTTAGCCTCATGCAAGAATGGAGATAATGCTTAGCCTTATGCAATTAAAGAGGCATGACTTAGCCTCATTCAAAATAGAGACAATGGGAAGGCAGTGATTAAGGAGGCAGGGCTTAGCCTCATGCAAGAACGAAGACAATGCTTAGTCTCATGAGGGGAAGACATTGCTTAGCCTTATGAAATTAAGGAGGTAAGGCTTAGCCTCATGCAAGAATAGAGACAATGCTTAGTCTCATGCAGGGGAAGGCATTGCTTAGCCTTATGTAATTAAGGAGGAACGACTTAGCCTCATGCAAGAATGGAGACAATGCTTAATCTCATGCAATGAGCAAATAATAAGTGATAGCAGGATATTTCTTATCTGGAGATATGTTTGCACTTGGCATCTTTGTCGTTATGAAGATAGTGATTCTGAGGTGTACACGAATTTACGACTATTTCATGTTCCTGCAACCAGAGGAAAATTGTGAGTTTTAGGGGGAGGGTTGGTTCGTGTTTCCGCCTGCTTGCTTTGCTTTACTCTGTATTGAAATCTTGCTGGAGTTACCATGCGTAGCATCTGGTTGTTTCATAAAAATAAAGTTTTCAAAAAATATGGGTGCGTATGATGAATGTAGTTATTTAAAACATTGTAGTATGCAATATCGAATAAATTAGATGAACCAATGATTGTGACACTTTAGAGATATTGCGACTTCCCTACATTAGAATTTTGAGTGTCCTCCTCAAAATTCTGCCCCAGTTACTTAGGCGATTATCTGACTGTTCTATTTTTGACGACGTCGGCTGATTTGATCAGGAATTTTTAGGGACCTCCACAAAATTCTCCCCAGTTTTTTGTTTTAGGAAAAATAAAAATTTTATTGAACTATGACCGAGCCCACAGGGCTGCCTACGTATCCCCTCTTAAACGGGAATCAGGTCAAGCATAGTTCAATTACATCAGATGAAGAAATGCAAACATTCTAAACATAATATCTTTTGCTGCGTCTGAGTTGATAGGATTTGGCCAAATATCTCCGTCCATTTCTGCGAGTATGAGCGCTCCTCCTATTAGTACTATGTGAACCATGTAGGGCCCTTGACAATTGGGTGGAAATTTCCCTTTGGCTTCATCCTGATGTGGGAAGATCCGCTTCAGCACCAGTTGTCCTGGTGCGAACTGTCTAGGTCTGACCCTTTTGTTGAAAGCTCTGGACATTCTGTTATGATCAAGTTGACCATGACACACTGCATTCATTATTTTCCCATCAATGAGATCTAATTGCTTGTATCGACTTCTTATCTATTTTGCATCACTGAGTTCAGCTTCTTGTATAATTCTTAAGGAAGGAATTTCGACCTCGGCGGGAATGACAACTTCAATACCGTAGACTAGCAAATAAGGAGTTTCCCCGATTGACGTGCGGACTGTGGTACGATATCCCAATAAGGCAAATGGTAATTTCTCGTGCCACTGCTTGTGATTTTATACCATCTTTCTCAATATCTTCTTGATATTCTTGTTGGCGGCCTCCATGACTCCATTCATTTAAGGCTGGTATGCTGTGGAATTCTTATGCTTGATTTTGAAGGTCTCGCACATAGCTTTCATTAAGTCACTATTGAGGTTGACGACGTTATCGGTGATGATGGATTCTGGCACCCCGAATCGGCAAACAATACGGTCTCTAACAAAATCTGCGATCCTTTCTTAGTTACGACTTTGTAAGATGCAGCTTCAACCCATTTTGTGAAGTAGTCTATGGACACTAAAATGAACATATGGTCATTTGAAGCAGCGAGCTCGATTGGTCCAATGACATCCATTCCCCAAGAGGAAAAAGGCCAAGGTGCACTCATTGCATGGAGTTCATTTGGAGGTACCCGTATCATATCTGCGTGTATTTGGTATTGATGACATTTTGGACGTACTTGATGCAGTTTGTTTCCATAGTTATCCAAAAATAACCTGCCCTCAGTATCTTCTTGGCTAAAACGGAACTATTCATGTGTGGTCCGCCAGTTCCAGCGTGTACCTCTTCTAGCAATTTGGAATCCTCCTTGGCGTCAACACACGCTAATAGTTTTTAATCTGGAGTCCTTCTGTACAGAATTGCTCCACTTTGGAATAAATGGTTGGACAATCTTCGGAGCGTGCATTTCTGAGTATGATTTGCATGCTCTGGGTACTCTTCTTTTGCCAAGTATTCCTTGATATCATGGAACGACGGATTCCCATTTGTTTCTTCTTCAACATGAGCGTAGTAAGCTGGCTGGTTGTGAATCCTTATTGGAATAGGGTCGATGAAATTCTTATCGGGGTGTTGTATCTTGGAGGACAAAGAGGCCAGTGCGTCTGCGAACTCATTATGGATTCTCGGGACATGTCTGAATTCTATCTTCATGAACCTCTTCATCATCTCTTGCACATGATATAAATATGGTAATATCTTGGTATTCTTTGTATCCCACTCTCCCTGAACCTGATGTATTAGAAGATATGAATCACCAATTACCAACAACTCCTGGATATTCATGTCAATGGCCAAATTGAACCCCGAGATGCAAGCCTCGTATTATGCCATATTATTAGTGCACGAAAATCTGAGTTTCACGGATACTGGATAACGTTGACCTGTCTCTTACACCAAAATGGCTCCAATACCCAATCATCTGAAATTTGCGGCCCCGTCGAAGAACATTCTCCAACCCTCGTAAGTTTCGATGATATCTTCTCCCACAAATGATATTTCTTCATCGGGAAAATACATTTTCAATGGTTCGTATTCTCCTCCTACAGGGTTTTCTGCAGGATGATCCGCTAATGCTTATCCTTAACCACCTTATGAGTCACATAGTCGATGTCGAATTCACTCAATAATATCTGTCATTTCGCCAGCTTCCATGTAGGCATGGGTTTATGGAAGATATACTTCAGAGGATCCATCCTTGATATGAGATATGTAGTATATGCACAGAAGTTGTTCCTCAGTTTCTGAGCTATCCAGGTCAAAGCACAACATGTGCATTCCAACAAAGAATACCGTGCTTCGTAGGGTGTGAACTTCTTATTCAGATAGTATATGGCCTGTTCTTTCCTCCCCGTTTTGTCGTGTTGTCCCAAAACACAACCGAAACCCCCATCTAGTACAAACATATAGAGTAGCAGTGGTCTACCAGGTTCCGGCGGGACCAGGACTGGCGGTGTGGACAAATATTCCTTGATTTTGTCAAAAGCTTTCTGGCAGTCTTCAGTCTAACTTGTTGCGTCATCTTTCTTTAACATTTTGAAAATCGACTCGCAGATCACTGTTGATTGTGCTATGAAGAAGCTGATGTAATTGAGATGTCACAAGAAGCTCATTACGTCTTTCTTATTCTTTGGAGGTGGCAAATCCTTGATAGCCTTGACCTTTGACGGGTCTAGCTCAATTCCTCGGCGGCCGACGATGAATCCTAACAATTTTCCAGCAGGGACTCCAAAGGCACATTTTGCGGGATTCAATTTCAAATTGTACCTCCGAAGCCGATCAAAGAATTTCCTCAAGTCTGCTATGTGATTTGTGCCCTTCTTGGATTTGATAATGACATCATCCACATATACCTCTATCTCCTTGTGTATCATGTCATGGAAAATAGTTGTCATGGCTCTCATATAAGTGGCCCCAACATTCTTCAGACTAAATGACATCATTTTATAGCAGTACACCCCCATGGTGTAATAAAAGTTGTTTTCTCGGCATCTTCTTCGTCCATCCAGATCTGATGATATCCCGTGAAGCAATCCACAAAGGATTGGAGTTTATGTTTGGCACAGTTGTCGATCAGTATGTGTATGTTGGGTAATAAGAAATCATCTTTGGGACTTTCTCTGTTCAGGTCTCGATAATCGACGCATACTCTGACTTTCCCATCCTTCTTCAGAACTGGCATGATGTTTGCCAACCATGTCGGATACTCAACTACCTTGAGAACCTTGGCTTTGATTTGCTTGGTGGCTTCATCTTTGATTTTCAAACTCATATCTTGCTTGAATTTTCTGAGCTTCTGTTTTACCGACGGACACACCGGATTGCTAGGTAGTTTGTGAGCCACTATGAATGTGCTCAGACCAGTCATATCATCATAAGACCATGCTTATGCGAGTTACTTTGACCGTTTTAGAATCTCCCAAGTTGACTGTCTCAGTTTCGTCCAGGTTGGACTTAGGCTTGTTCTCAAAATTCTCCACTTCTCTGACAATATCCTCATGTATTATATCCTCTTCTTCTATTTCTTCTGAGTCACTATCCTTATGTTGCGTTGTCTCATTAAATGTCACAGTTGTTGGTTCGTCAAGATAAGAAATATTAATGCATTAGAGAAAAATATGAAGGATAATAATAAATAATAAAATAGCAAACCATTGATAAGTACCAAAATGTCAAAACAAAAATGACTTTTAATGATTCAATCAATAGTTTCAAAGCAAAGATGACAAATTACTAAAATGTTTTAAAAATGCTCATAAAAATTATTTCCAGGGTAAGTGATGTTAGCAGCCAGGCTACCCCGGAACTCAGCAGGCCCTTGATGCTGTGTCAATCCAGTTCCTGAGAACATCTCCCTTCTCCACTGTCTGGATGAAGAGGCCTTCCTCCTCTCTCCTCAAATATTATGTTGCAATCCATATTTTCATCTTCCAAGAACATATTCCTTAAACCAGCTAGCATTTCATCTTCTTCACATCCCCACATCATATCGGCCTGATGGAAGGATTGGCTCAAATTTGGTATCAGTTGCTCAAGGGGGTAATAAGGACCACGCCATGGTGGCGACCAATTCTGATACTCATGCCAAGTGTATTGATATCCCAGTACAAAGGTCGTACCGTGACGTTTTAACTGTATTGGTTTGGTGTTCCCTTGGATATTCTTGCCGAGACCCCTACCGGGTTCATACCCTGTCCATGCCAATATGCTTTCTATTTTGCTACTCCACCATTTGTCCTTCTCGATCGCGTTAACACGATCAATGCGATGGTAAGTCTCTCCCCCTAGCTTCCTTCTCCTCTCCACAAGCGGAACAGTCTGGTTGGTATAAATAGGGTTACTCCCATCTCCATGAATGATCACCTCCTGATGATTCCATTCAACCTTCACAGCCTGATGCAGAGTAGATGCTACAGCTCCACCTGCATGTATCCAAGGTCGTACCGATAACAGATTGTATGAGGCGGGTATGTCCAGCACTTGGAATTCAACATCAAACCAAGTTGGTCCCATTTGTAAATAGAGGTTGGTTTCTCCGATCGTGGCCTTGTGAGACCCATCGAACACTTTTATGTTCATAGAACCTGCTCGTATCTCATGCAAACCTTTACCCAACCTCTTCAAAGTAGTCAAGGGGAAGATGTTGAGACTTGAAACTCCATCTATCAAGACCCTGGCAATAAATTTGTCTTCGCACTGCATTGTGATATGCAACGCCTTGTTGTGACTTAACCCTTTTGGAGGCAATTCATCTTCGTGGAAAGTGATCTTATGGCTTTCCAATACTTGTCCTACTATGTTGTCCATCTCCCCACTGGTAATGTTGTTGTTCAATACCTTCATCAATGCGTTCCTATGTGCTTCAGAATTCTGCAGTAGTGATAGAATAAATATCTGAGCAGGGGTTTTGTTCAGATGGTCAACCACAAAATACTCTCTCGCTTGCACCTTTCCTCAAAGATCATCCGGGCCGATTTCAATGATAGGCTGTTTGGAAGAGGCTTCTTTACTTGTTCCCCCCAAATGCTCAGGCGTGTAAACCTTACCAGTTCTGGTCATACCCAACGCTACACCAGTTTCTTCAATTTTCCCTTCCCTTTTCCTTCTTGCTTCTGCAGTATGGTCCTAAGGTACAACATTTGGATTAAAGGATGGTGTGTGTGCTACAGTTTCGGTGGATGGTGTGGTCACTTCTACTTCGAACGGAGCGGGCGCGTCTGAAGGTGTTGTTACTTCAACCTCGAATGGAGTTGGTGCGGCTAACTCAACCTTAATCAGTGACTGTATAAGTACCACAATAGGTGTGAGAGTGACTGGAGGCATTTTGGGACCATCCCCTTCTTGAATAAGCCTAGTTGCCCCTTCCTGGTCCCACTCTTCATCAGTTTCTATCACATTTACCCCTCGCCCATGTGATCCTAGAGGGGATTTTTGCGGACATTAGGTGTAGCCTCCTTTGAATGAATAACCTTGGTGTCAATCAATGTCTGCATCTTGTCCTTCAAAGTGCAACATTCATCAATAGTGTGACCCTTCATGCCCGAGTGGTAGGCACATGTCTTATTCGTATTGACCCATTGAGAGGAATTTTCCATTACGACAATGGTAATGGGAGTGACCTAACTGGAAGATTTCAATCTCTCATACAACGGGTCAATGGGTTCGGCAATAGGAGTGTATTGTCTTGGCGGTCTACGGCCGAAATTTGGCCTGGGTTTTTGGTAATTTTGGCGGGCTGGTGGTGAGTGGTAATATGCTGGCTGAGTGTTGTAAGTATGGTAAGCGGTGGCGGGTTATTGATATCTAAGAGGTGAAGGCTGATATGTGGATGAAGGTGTTTGGTATGTGAGAGGAGACTTAGGACCTTAGGCTACCATCACCGCCCCTACTTCCGTCTTTTTAGATATCCACCCAACTGCAAGGCTTTGTTCGTAGCTTATAATGCCTCAAAATTGGTTACCATCCCGCTTTTGATTCCCTCGTATATTCTTTCTCCCAATTTTATGATGTTGGAGAAATTATTATTGTCAATAACCATCAACCTCTCATAATATTGCGGATCTTGGGCTCAGACAAAGAATTTGTTCATTTGTTCTTCTTCCAATGCCAACCTTACCTTTGCAGCTTATGATCTCCACCGAGTAGCATACTCACGGAAAATCTCTGTTGGCTTCTTCTTAAGATTCTGGATATAGAAGGCATCTGGTGCATTCTTTGCATTGAATCTAAACCGATCCATGAAATCTGACGCCATGCTTACCCATTTAATATACTTCTTTGGATTTTGACTGATGTACCAGGATAGGGGGTCTCCAGTAAGGCTCCTCATGAATATCTTCATGAGGATGCTTTCATCATTACCAACCCCTACAAGCTTGTCGCAATACGTTCTCACATGCACCTTTGGATCACCTGTTCCATCGAATATTTCGAACTTAGTAGGTTTGTAACCCTCTGGCAGTTCTACGCCCGGTTAAATAGATAAATCCTCATAGTTAAAAACTTTGATGCCTTTACCTCCTTCAACACCTTGGACTCGACTTGTAAGCTTCTTAAGTTCTTCCACCATGTTTTTGAAGAACATGTCCTTTTCGGCAGATTCCGACGTGTACGAGATTTGTTGTGAAATGCGGGGTAAGGATTCTACGTATATGGGGTTACTTTGGTGGATTCCAGTGATTTGGTGTAGTGGTGATCATTGGTTGAGTTCTGGAGATCAGGGGTAGGCTGTGGTGTGTTTTGAGGAGTGGTAGGTGGTAGTTTGTGGGTACTGAGTTGGATGATATTGGTGTTGTGGAGGAGTTGGTACTGGCTGAGGATTAGGATTTTGGGGAGGCGTGACATATTGAAGAGGTGCGGGAGGATTTTGCGGGTGCTGGTTTTGTGTGTTTTGAGGAGGTTTTAGGTTTTGGACGTTTTGTTATTTGATGTCGGGGACATTCAAGGTGAGGGAAAGGTTTGCCAAGTTCCAGACCTGCTCAAGTTCCCCTTGTAACTCCAATATCTTCTGTTCTAACCGTAAAACCAAATCATTTTGCGATAGAGTACTCCGACCATCCGAAGTTTTGACATTCTCTGTGTGTGTAGCGTTGTCTTTCCTGATACCACTCATATCGTCCATCTTAGCTTTTCCTTTGTTCTTAGGATCACTTGGAGGAGGAGGAGGTGGAGCACCTCTATATCTGGTGTGATATGCCGATGATGCCAATATGCATGAACCAACCTTAGGGGATGGGAATAAACAAAGAAAAGAAGAAAAACAAAAGGTAAACAAGTCAGTAAGGAATATTAAAAGGATATTTGCAGTATTTAACACGTATTGCGGAATTATAAGTTCGCGTCCTAACTTGGGGACCTCATTGTGCCCGAGGTGGGCCTAGGTTTTGGAGAAAACTCAATGCCGACAAATGCGTCATTTCATTAATATGATAAATAGACCAAATCTCTACTAAGACAATAATAATTATAAAAAGTCACTAGTGGCATTTGCCTTATTGCAATAGAATTCTAAAATGAATCTAGTAAATATCAATCCTAATCTACTCGGTCGCAGAGGGACCTTCTCCAAGCTTGGCCTTCTTAGCCCTATCAATCAGATTCACCAGGTCGCACACGTCCAACAACAGATATGCCCTTGCTAGATGTCCTCCTTCATTGCCCTCTGCATTCTGACAATCCAAAACCCTTTTCCTCATCTTCCCCTCAAGTTCCATCAAGCCCTGCTCCAAATACTCCAACCTCTCTGTTGATTTAATAGTGATTCCTCTCCAGTCGTTGATTGCTTCCATGTCCACTTTGTGTTGTTCCAAATGCCTGGCCTCAGATTCAAAAACCTTTTGCGCAACCTCCTGTATTGACTTGTGCCTCAGCAGCGTCGTCTATGACCCTATTTCTCAAAGCAATCTCTGGCTTGACCTCTCCTGCTATGTCATCAGCCAACCATGATGGGTATAAGTAAACATGGCCGGCATGATACCGATCTGGCTCGATAGTGTCCTTCTTTACAACAATCTTTTGATATCACATGTGTTGTGCCTCGAACTTGAATGGAGTGGCATTCCCTTGGAAGTTTGCTATGTAATGAACCATTTTGGAAACTCGTGGTATGACCTGCTTCCTCCCAGCTTGCCTCATGAATCTGATATGAGCATAATGATAGATACCCCTTAATCCAATTAGCACTAGATGAGGGACATCTATTGACCTGATGATGAATTCACTACTAGGGAACCACTCGAACATCCAATGTACTTTGTCATTAGTAAAATTGCTAAAGAAATGTATCCAGCTCACAGAGTTTCCTGGTTGTGTGAACCTGTCTAGGATAAAAGTCATTCTCTTAGGATGGTGATAAGCTATGTGGTCATTCCATGGTCGTCGTGGGAACTCCTGACGATATTCTCCTCTTTGAAGGTGTTCCAACAACCATATTTGCAGCAATAGATTGCAACCCTCAAAATGCCTATATCTTTTTGTGCAACGGTCTAAGGCTCGGTACATCTCAACCACGATCATTGGGACAAAAGTGTAAGTTTGCCCCTCGATTCCTTCCATCAGGATCTTAGTGACCATAGCTAGGAGAATGTGGATCCTTTCTCCTTGTATCAGGAATATCAGCATCCCCAAAAAATAGAAAATGAACACAAAGACCTGACGATGAGTCCAACCCAAAGAAGTGATGGCAAATTCATCATGATAAAGGCGATAGGACTTGCTATGCCCATAACTCTCGTAAAGGAAATTGAATGGTATGTAAGATTTCTTCAGATAGACTAACACATCATTTTTCCTGAAACCGATCATCTTTAGAAAGCTTCGAGAAGTACGATTTTCCGGTACCAACATACCAGGGCTATCCCATGGGAGCCCATCAAAGCCTCCTATTTCCTCTAGACGGGGAGTCATTTCTATATCACCAAAATGGAAGACGACCCTCTTCTCATCCCAGAACATAGTAGCGGCCTCAATCAGTACATTGTTTGGTTAAATATCTAACAGGGAAGGTAAATTCCCGAGGACTCTTTTCACATGATTTTTGTCACTTGGTGAGAGGTTTTCCCACCAATCTAGCAACAAAGGTGGGATACTTCGAACCATGCCGAACCTGGGGACTTCGTGCCTCATTTCTGCAAAACAAATAAATTTAGATCTTTCCCCCTCCAGATCTGACTATTTACACATTAATGATTAGCATATTTGATCACGCTCAACTATGTCTTGTAGAAGACTAAGCGGGCTTTGCAAATATAATCCGGGGTATTACGCCCAGAGTCGATCTCACAAGGAATTTACGTATCAATTGAATATATAAAATAATAATCTGTTGTTTAATCAAGTTTCTCAATATTTTGAATATCAATTTGTGTTGTTTAACTAATTCTACTAACAATAATAATTAACTAGCAATTA
>MDKI01098186.1:0-58239 GCA_005239505.1 Nicotiana paniculata
TACCCGGATTATATTTGCAACGCCCGCTTAGTCTTTTATTAGACATAGTTGAGCGTGATCACAACCCTACCAAGGTTCAGGGCAACAAAACCAATAGAGGTCTAACCCGCAAGGGCAAGGCAACCAACAGTGGAGAAACGACCAAGGTGCTTCAAGTAAAGGAAATTGGGACAACCATAAAAATAATTTTTCAAATCGAAGTTCAAACTCCTATTTTCCACCAAAGGGGAAATATTCTAACTCTCCGCATTGGAAGAAAAGTTCTTCGAGTGAGGCCAAGTTGGAAAGCATGCTTGAACGAGTATTGCAAAATCAAGAAAGATATGAAACTTCAATGAAGAATATGACCGAGCTTGTGGGTTCTCACACCGCATCTATTCAAAAGTTGGAGATGCAAATGAGAGACCTCTCAAGAGAGCAAAATCCAAAGCAGAAAGGCATGCTCCCAAGTGACACAATGTCAAACCCAAAATGTAGGGGGAGTGGTCCGACTTCTCATTGTATGTAAATGACAACTCGAAGTGGCAAACTAATTCAAGGAGAGAATGAACAAGTAGTCAAAGTGGAAGATTCTGAACAAGAAGTTGAGGCACAAGTTGAGGCGCCAATTGTTGAATCTGAAAGACTCCCAAAGGAGGTGAAAATTCAAGAAGTGAACCGTGAAGAAGTTAAGGAAAAGGTAAAAGAGACACCAAAAGCTCTAGCACCAATTCCTAGGCATCCTCCTCTTTTCCCTCAAAGACTTGTTAGGAGGGTTGATGATAGCAAACTCGAGAAGTTCTATGACATTCTCAAGCAATTATCGGTGAACATTCCATTTGTGGAAGCATTTCAAGAGATGCCAGGTTTTGCTAAGTACTTGAAAGACTTGATCACTAAAAATAAAACCACCAAGAATGAAGTGTTGAATGTGACTCACGGGGTTAGTTCTATCATTAAAACAACCACCGTCCAAAAGAAGAAGGAGCCGTGAGCCTTCACCATTCCATGCACTATCAGATTGCGCGATTTCGCACGAGATCTTTGTGATAATGGGTATAGCATCAACTTAATGCCTTTTGCTATTTTCAATAAAGAGGGGTTAGGTATGCCTAGGCCTAAAAGTATGAGGTTGCAAATGGCCGACCGTTCAATAAAGAGACCGGTGGGAATTGTTGATGATGTTCTTGTGAAAGTGGGGAAGTTTCTCCTCCATGCCGACTTTGTTATCCTTGATTCTGCTATTGATAAAGAAATCCATATAATCTTGAGGAGACCATTCCTCTCTATCGAAAGAGCACTCATGGATTCGGAACAAAATGAGATCAAGTTTTGAGTTAATGACGAATAGGTGACCTTTCAAGCGAGTAAGGGTATGAAATTTCCAAATGCATACGAAGGTATATCAATCATTGATATACCTGACGAGGTAGAGGATGAAATTGAGTTAAAGTTTGAAGAATAATGCCTTGGCAAGGCATTGACGACTATTTTGGTAAATTTTAATGGTGAAGACATGGAATCGATAAATGCATTAGAAGGGCTTAGGTCCTACCCTTATGCACCAAAGAAACATTTTATTGACTTAGAGAATAGAGTCACTCCTCCCGCTAATCCTTCTATTATCGAGCTGCTACAACTTGAGCTCAAGCCACTTCCACCGCACTTAAGGTATAAATTTTTTGGTTCTAATGAAACTCTACCTGTAATCGTTTCTTCTTTGTTGAATGATGTGTAGGTTGAACACTTGTTGAATATCCTAAGGCAGCAGAGACAGGCCATTGGGTGGACAATAGCAGACATTTGAGGGATTCCCGCTGGAATTTGTGAGCACAATATACATTTGGAGCAATAGAGAAAACCTAGCGTGGAGAATCAAATAAGGTTAAACCCTTCCATACAAGAGGTGGTGAAGAAAGAATCATAAAATGGTTGGATGTCGGGGTCGTTTACCCCATTGTCGATAGTCCTTGGGTGTGTCTGGTGCAATGTGTGCCAAAGAAAGGAGGCATGAACGTTATTCAAAATGACAAAAATGAACTCATCTCAATAAGGACGGTGACCGGATGGAGAGTTTTCATGGATTACCGGAAGCTCAGTAGTTCTACTTGCAAAGATCATTTCCCTATGCCTTTTATTGATAAAATGCTTGATCGGCTGCGGGAAGGTCGTTTTATTTCTTCTTGGATGGTTATTCGGGCTACAACCAAATCAACATCGCCTTAGAGAATCAAGAGAAGACAACATTCACATGCCCGTATGGGACCTTTGCCTTTAGTCGGATGCCATTTGGGCTATGCAGTGCCCCGGCCACCTTTCAACGATGCATGATGCCAATCTTCTCAGACATGGTGGAGGATTTCTTAGAGGTGTTCATGGATGACTTTTCTCTAGTAGGTTATTCCTTTGAGCATTGCCTTGATAACCTTAAACAACTGCTCAAAAGATGTGAGGATACCAACCTTTTGCTAAATTGGGAAAAATGTCACTTCATGGTGGACGAGGGTACTGTTCTGGGCCACAAAATATCCAAGAAAGGCATAGAGGTTGATCGGGAAAAGATTGATATCATTTCCAAGCTTCATCCTCCCACTTCGGTAAAAGGCGTGTGGAGCTTTTTGGGGTATGCCGGTTTTTTGTAGGCGTTTTATCAAAGACGTCTCAAAGATTGCAAGTCCCACGTGCAAGCTCCTTGAAAAAGATGCAAATTTTTATTTCGATGAGAAGTGCCTCAAAGCTTTTGAGGAATTGAAAGCGAGGCTCACCACGGAACCAATTATGGTCACACATGATTGGTATCTTCCATTTGAACTAATGTGTGACGCCAATGGTGTAGCTATTAGGGCAGTACTTGGTCAATGACGTAACAAGATTCTTCATCATGTCAACTATGCAAACAATATACTCAATGGCGCACAAATGAACTACACTATGACGGAGCAAGAACTGCTTGCTATTGTCTATGGTTTTGAAAAATTCTGGGCCTATTTGTTGGGTCCAAAGTTATAGTCTACCCTGATCATGCTGCTCTCTATTACCTTATGGAGAAGAAGGATGCTAAACAAATATTGATTAGGTGGGTTCCTTTGTTACAAGAGTTTGATTTTGAAGTCAAAGATCGAAAAGGAATAGAGAACCAAGTTGCACATCACTTATCTAGGCTTGAAGAGGTAGGGAGACCAAAAGAAGATCTTGAAATTAATGATGTCTTCCAGATGAACACATATTGGCATTGTCTAGCACATTCACTCCTTGGTATGTCGACATCATAAACTTCTTAGTTAGTGACCTTATCCCCGACGAATTGGAAGCTTATCAAAAGAAAAAGTTCTTGCGGGAGAGTATGTAGTATTATTTGGAGGAACCCATTCTGTTCCGGATTTTCACCGACAACATCATTCAGCGTTGTGTTCCAGAAGATGAGGTAATGCAATTCTCAAAGAATGTCATGACTCCCCAGTTGGGAGCCATCATGGTGGAAATCGTATCGTGGAAAAAGTGCTTGAATGTGGCTATTATTGGCCATAGATCTACCAAGATGCAAATCAAATGGTCAAGGAATGTGATCAATGTCAAATACAAGGGTCAATTTCTAGAACACGTGAGATCCTATGAACTTTATGATGGAGGTCGAGATCTTCGATGTGTGAGGGATACATTTCAAGGGTCACTTCGTAAGCTCTTGCGGCATGAAATATATCTTGGTGGTAGTAGATTATGTCTCCAAATGGGTCGAGGCAATCGTGTTGCCTAACAATGAGGCGAGGAGTGTAATTGCTTTCTTGAAGAAGAACATATTTACATGGTGGTTCTCACTTCTGCAACAAGGCTTTTACCGGGCTGCTTGAAATAATGTAGTTAAACACAAGGTGGCCACCCTTTATCATCCTTAATCAAGCGGTCAGGTTGCAGTATCCAACGGGGGAGATTAAAAACACCATAGCAAAAATCGTTAATGCGAACAGGACCAACTAGTCAAGGAAACTAGATGACGCATTGTGGGAATATCGCACAGCATTTAAGACTCCCATTGGCACCTCACCATACCAGTTGGTTTTTGGTAACGCGTGTCACTTGCCAGTGGAGCTTGAACACAAAGCTCTGTGGGCATTGAAAAAGTTGAGTCTTGATTGTGCCGAAGCTGCTATTCTAAGAGTGACACAACTCAACGAGATGGAAGAATTTTGTCTTCATGCATGTGAGAGTGAAGACATGTATAAGGAAAGAATGAAGTTTGTTCATGACAAGAACATTTTGAAGCGGGAATTCAAATCCGGTGACTTGGTCTTACTCTTCAACTCAAGACTCAAGCTATTTCCGGGCAAACTCAAATCCAAATGGCCTGGCCCGTTCAAAGTGGTTAATGTGTCTTCCTATGGCACTATTGAATTGGAGTCTGAGGACGGAACTCAAACTTTCATAGTAAATGTCCAAAGGGTCAAGCATTACCTCGGAACCAATGGAGAAAGGCACTTGGTAGAACAATTCATACTCAAGGATGGTCCTACACCAGCCCCACCATTGATTAGCCCAAATGAGGGCAACATCGTCGCGTCGTGACGTTAAATCTAGCGCTTCTTGGGAGGCAACCCATGTGTGGTAACACTTTTTGGTTAGATTTTAATTATTGTAGTTTCAGTTATTAGTGTTGAGTAGTTTGACGTGTGTGTTAGAATGCAAGTAACCAAAATACAATGAAATAGAGTGCAAGGGCAGAGGAAAATGAAGGAGAGCAAGACTTGTGTTCTGCGGTAACATATGCGGTCGCATAATGGATTTGCGAACCGCATAATGATCGCAGACACAGTCAGAAGAAAATGCAATAGGGACTTCAATAATGTGGTGAGATTTTGTTTTCTACGGCTCGCATAACTATTATGCGATCGTAGAACCTATCGCAAAGATGATTTGCATCACTCAGTCACTAACCCATCGCATAACACATATACTACTGCATAATGTGTTATGTGATGCACTTCCTCACCACGAACCCTCCAGGTATTAAACCCTAAATCCCTCACTCCTCATTTCCGTCGTTCATTCACACTCTCACACACACAGTCACCACATAAAAAAAGATAGGAAAGACCACAAACATTGAAAAAACACAAAATTAAAAAGGAATTGAAAAAGAAGGGCTTACACGGATCGTGCTTCAGACTGAAATCTTCCGCCATCTACTATCTGGTATGCACAATTCCACCATTTCTCTTGCTTGATCAAATTAAAGAATGCCATGTTCTTTTATTACCCTCCCCTTCTTCTCAATCCCTTGCTATGAGTGATCACTTCAGTGTGATTGTAGTGAAAATCATCGATGGGGAAAAATTTATTATGTGGGTAAATCGAATTTGGGGATTTGAACTAGAGAATAGGGTCTGAGTATAGGGGTTGGAAAGTTGTGTTCATGTGCATAATATTTCATCCCGAAGACTGAGTGTGAGCTTGTGCATTTTGGACTATAACCAAACTCGGTGTGTGAGCATTGATCTGAGAGGAAACTTTTTGATTAGGGATGATGATCCTTGCGGTCCGTATAGCTGGTTTACGGTCCGTTGAGTCATTGCATTTTGCATCGCATTTTGCATGATAGGTAGTTTTCTCAAGGCTCATGTGCAGTTGAATTTGCGGCCGCATATATGTTTTACAAATTGAAAACTTGTCACAAATTGGGTCAGGTAAATTATGATATCTGAAGATCAAAATGCGACCAATATGCAGTTGCCTAAGTCGTTCTGCGACCACTTCTGTGGACCGCATAACTTGTTTTTCTTCTGAGGGTGGTATTATGTGAAAGGTTTTGCGGCTCGAAGAGTTGTTATGCAATCGCACAACTAATCGCAGAAACATATTAATTCTTTTATTTCTTCTCAATATGTTTCCCATGCCATTTCACATACTCACTCATTGATTAATTGATAGGAATGGATCAAAAGAAATACCTCTCATCGCGACAATCTATCGCTCAAGGAAAGAAACGAGCTGCTACTCTGAGCCCACAATCATAGCACTCAAAGAGAAAACGGCCCGACACAACTAGCAATATATTTGAGCACTCCTCCCAGTCTGAAGAGGAGGAGGCACAGGCTGATCGCGTGCCAACAGTTGACCTCCATGCTGAAGCACACCAAAAAAGTGGTGAAGATCTCAGGTTTGGGGTGTCCGGTTCTTGGACTCTATATAGAGAAAGCCTGGCAAAACAAAAGATCCTTGAAGAAAAGCGGCTAGGCTTGAACTGGTTAAAAGACTATTACCCTCATGTGCTAGAGAACATCAAAAAGAGGAAATGGAAGTTCTTCACTCTAGTTCCGATGGAGTACAACGAGACGCTCGTTAGGGAATTATATGTTGTATATTCCGCCTCCAGGAACGCTGAACAGAAACAAAACTGTAGATTCTTGTAATTTGTCCTAGTTCGAGGGGTTAAATTATTCTATGATGCCTCATTGACCAATGATATATATTTTGAGGATTAGGAGCCAGGCACGGCAGATTATGATTCAAAGATTGCTAATAAGGAATCAGATCGTGCTTGGGTTGCCTCTGTCATAGCCAAATTAACTCCATCCTGGGTCGCTCGTGCCAAAAGAGTCTCAAGAGTGATCTCGCCCAAGAAGGTTGGTATTGGCTCAGTTTGGTCTTCTCTCGTCTAATGCCCTCAAGAAATGAAACTGACATAAGTATCGAGAGGGCGATCCTCATAGCTTGTATCATGTTGAGTATCAAAGTTGATGTGGGAGAGATAATATACCGTGAGATTGAGATCCGGGCAAACCAGAAAGAAACATCGCTCCCCTTCCCGTTCTTGATCCATGCTTTGCATAAAGCTGGGGAAGTTCATCCTATCCCCAAACATGACCGCATAGAAATAGATGTTAAAGATATTGACATCACCCGGATCAATGATGATGTAGATAAAGTGGTCGAAAATCCACCAGAACCATCACTCACTCCTCCTCAAGCCTCAGCAGCTCCTGCTGCCTCATCAGTGCCTGACACTCTTTCCGCACCAGTTACCTCCACATCCACTCCCAGGCCAGCCACTACACAACCACCTGCCTCATTTCTTGCACTCTCAAAACTTGGTCTATTGGCAGAACATGCCAATGCCAAAGTAGGCAGATTGATGAAAGAACTTCCAGCTCTCATCCGGCAAGCACTGGACCCTATCCAAACCTTAGTAAGTGTTCTTCAAAAACAGCATCAATCTTATGAAGATCGACTCAAGAACTTTGAAGTGCGCCTTGAGAGAGTCGAGCGAGTTGAAGCTGGAGACATGCCTCAACTCAAAAAGAATGTAGTTTAGCTGAAGTGAGAGTTGCACAAGATGCAGAACCTGGAGTTTGATTTGACCTCCTTTCTTCTAGAGGAAGGGAAGCAGGGCACTGGTACCTCCCATATTTCGAGCCTTGACCTTCATTTCACAAACCTTATGTCAGATGCGGTGGCCCATGGTACTGAGGCTTCACAATCTCCAGACTTTGTTGTGCACATTGATAATCCTGCAAAAGAGGAATCCAGACTGTCTGAGGGAGAAACTGATGAGGGGGCAACTGATGAGGAGGAAAGTGATGACGAGGGACGACTTGACGAGGATGATGATCAGCTGGCCAACAGAAGCAAACAAATTGTTGTCCTACCGATACACCGAGTAAGGAGGAAGCAGATGTACAGATGGCCATTGCACACTCCCTTGTAGACATGGTCGCCAAAGCCACTCCCACGACTACACAACCACCATTGGGTGAGGCTAGTAGCTCCCAGGTCCAAGACCCCGCTTCGCAGAAGCCGGATCTTCCTTTTCTGGTCTTAAGCACTATTACACAGTCAGAGGTTCCACCCATTGCCTCCACAGTGTCAGCCTCTGACCCCACAACTGCCTTAGATGTTCTAGCCCCTCCAAAATCCTAATGCACCCCAGAAAGCCCCTAAACTTTACTATTACTTTCTCAATGCATTGGGGACAATGCATGCTCTTTGGTTGGGGGTGGGGTACTCAAATTTTTTGAAACTTGTATATAAACTCTTTACTTAATAATGTAGACTTGTATAAAAATGAATTCCCTTTGGTTTTTATTTGCCGGGTTATTTTCCAATCGTGTAATCGTAGAACCATGGCGGTAGCATAAAACGTTTTGACTTGTTTGGTGGTTTTGTTATAGCTTCAACCACGTGATATGTTTTTGTTAAATAAATTGCACCTTTCTAATTCTGTAAATAAACGGTTAGTCATTCTTGTGAAATCGAGGCTCACTCTTTGACTTTCTGAGTACTTAGAATCTTAAATATCATGTGATGAAGCTTTAAGTTCCATTGTATTCACTTGAGGGCTGAAATTACGCCGAGTCGAACAGTTCATGCATTGTGAGTGAGTGGGGATTTATGTAAATAATGCATGTGCTTAACTTGTGATGTCTAGAACTTGCCTAGTGGTTTCTTAATGCAATTCTCATGTTGATGATTGGGTGTTGAAGTGGTCAGTCCATCTTTGTGATTGCTAACTAATTTTTAACCAAATTGACCTCTATGATACATCTGTTATCCTAGTTACCCTTGTTGAGCCTTCAACATTTTATTTGGCTACTACATTACAAACCTTTACCTCTTTGTGAAATAATTCCCTCTTTTGAACCCGTCCTTCCTTGAATGATTAAGAATAAGGCCAAAAGCCTAAGTTGGGGGTGTTGGTGTTAATTGTAAATTGATAATGTACATTGTGTGTAGAAGAACATACCTCAAAGTTGTGTCCATGAAGATATTCAAGCTTCAAAAGAAAAACATTTTTATATAAAAAAAATGGTGTGGAGTCTTGTGAAAACTGAAGAAATACGTTGAGGTGGTTCAATGTCAGTAACTAGAGGTCAATAAGTGCTATGTGGTAAAGAAGAAAAATGTATGTAGAGTTCAGGGAGGGTACATCCACTATATTCCCAAATATTCGTCCAACCCATCCCGAAGCCTACACTACAACCCGTGAAAAGCCGTTTGTGATCTACAACCAATTACTCCTGAGATAGCAATGAGTTAAAATAAGGGTAAGCATATGGACTGATACTTGTAGCATTTAGACTTCTTTTTAAGTGCAAGAGTGTTTGATTGTATCCCCTGTACATATTTGTTGAGTTGGGGAATTTTTTTTATGTGAGCATGCATGAATTGCAAGATTTAGCATAAGTTAGGTTCTTGAAGTAGGATACAAGTGCATACCTAGTTGTGGGTAGCACTCTGTCATTGCGCTTGAGGCTCGAAGTTTACAAATTGATTATTCGAATTGCTCAATGATCGTTGTCTCCCACGAAGAGTGAATAAAAGAAGTTACATGCTTGTTAGCTAATAGTCAACACCATCTATAGTCACAGATGTTTTGTGATCTGTCGGAAATATATTAGTATGTGATAGGATGAATTTGTTTTAGTTGCTTAAGGACAAGCAAGAGTCTAAGTTGTGGGTGTTGATGTGTCGTCGAATTGCAGTACCTTTGATACGAATTACATAGAATTTAGCTCGTCTTTTAAAGCATTTTAAGTTATTTGTTATGTAGTTTTATTGTTTTGCAGCATACCAGACTTGAAGAACCAAGAACACGGAAAAGATGACAAAAACCCATAGAAGGGCGGAAATGCGGCAGGTTTGCGACCGCAAAAGTGATGTGCGGGCTGCATACCAACCACAGAATGAAGTAGTTTTTCCCAATTTTGAGAGAAGATTGTGCAGTCGTATAACTTTTGTGCGGACCGCATAATGACCGCAAAAGTGCAAAAAGAGTTTCTACGTGAGCAATTTTGCGGCATCCAATGCGATCGCGAAATCAAGGTGCAGGCCGCATAAAAGATCTGCAATGAACAACTGAGAAACTGGACATTCAATTATGCGAGGGAGTTGCAATTACGCGGGCTGAAAAGTGATTATGCGACCTGTTCTGCGATCGCAGATGCGATCTACAGAGGTATTTTTGTCATATTTTGACCCCGACTTTTAGCACATTATAAATAGAAAAACTAGGATTTTCTGGGGCATATTGTCGGAAAAAGCGGCTACACTTAGAGCATTGAATACTCCATTATTATGGAAGCTTTTGAAGAGAGAATCTTGTCATCTTTGTAAGCTTTATGACATTATTTATTGCTTTGTTCTTGGATTCTAGTATGAGTAGCTAGTTTTAAATACTAATGTTGTGGATCCTAAATGTGTCTAATGTTAATGGGTGTTTACCATTGAATATATATATAATAGTTGGTTGATATATATTAATTTCTCACACTTCATTTATTGTTGATGGTTGCAAAAATTGACTAATGCCATTTTACTCTATCTTTACTTGAAAAAGTGGATTAGGGTTTGGTAGAATTGAATAGCAAAACCTCCAAGCTTTAAACCTTGTTTAATAGAATTTCTTAGAAATAAGTGGATTTTATTTGGAAAATATTGGTTGTTCTTAATTGTAACTGTTTTATATTTGAAAAAATAATAGAGAGGAAATACTAGCGAATTAATGGGAAATATTAGGCAGTCATTTAGAAACCATTTGCATATCAAACGACCTTCCATTCGAAATATATCATATTAACACCGATAGCATTACATTCCATTGATGGAGAAACAACCTTGGTTTCCCTAAGTAAATTAATTACAATCTCATAGCAAAATAGTTTTCTTGATAATTCACAATTACAACATTCTCTTTTGAGCTAACAGAGTAGGATTACTACTTAAGTCAAGTTTCACACTATTCAAGTAACCTTTTCACACATATTCCATGTGGAATTTGACCCCAACCTAGTTGGGTTATAATATTTGACATCGGCCGCCTTACACCATTTATTTAGGTAAGCCTAACAACATGCGGAATAATTGAAATAATAATTTAGAGTCTCAAAACTTAGGAAACCACATAAATAAAATATGTAACTCAATATGTAAACCTCCCAAAACCTGGTGAAATATAAGTCAAAAGCACTAAGTAACAGTGCTGAACAAATCCTATACATCTGTCTATAATAGGGTAATAACATAGGGAAAACAGGATAGAAGGGGACTTCGAGGCCTGCGGACGCGGGCAGGTGTACCTTGAAGTCTCCAAAGCAAACTCAACTCACTAGTGCCGAGACTGATAGGAAGTACTTGGATCTATACAAAAAGATGTGAAGAAGTGTAGCATGAGTACACCACAACGGTATGCAGTAAGTGCCAAGCCTAACCTTGGTAGAGTAGTTACGAAGTCAAGTCAAGGCCCTACTGGAGATAATATGAAACAAGAGAAAAGATTATGATATACTGATAAGGACACTGGAAATGAAACAATATGGAATTTACCAAAAGTTAACAACACAGAATCAAGGCAGTAATACAACACAGAAGGAAACAAGGATTTACATATTAAGAAAAAAAACAACCAAGACAAATACAACAAATAGAGAAAGATCAACAAGGGCCACTGTCGAGGTACCGCCTCGTAGTCCCAAATCATAAAAGTAACTCACATTCTTTCCTTATATAACTGTGGGAGCCTTTACATTTCTTTTTGAAAATCATTTTTCTCGAAATAGCATCCCTCGCTTTAGCTCACCTTATCACACCGCATGGCTCTAGTAGCTCCCCTACTAGCCACGCGTATCAAGCCCACCTTATCTAATCGCATGCTTTTCAACACCCAGACCTTATACCGCCGTATGAGTATCAATATCAAAACTTATCACAAATCACACCTAAAGTTCCAATATCACAATTTTCTAGAGAATCCAAACAATAACAGAATTTCACAATAGAAAGCCCATGACTCAACCACAATAGGAAGGATATGTCACAACTTAACACTTTTCCTCAATAGGAATCACGGCCTTTGAAACTCAGTACCAATCTCAATAACAAGACAGTCCAAGAAATAACAATTTCAAGTGAGAATTCATAGTTTAATAATGAATACGGAATAAGTAAACAAGAATTTCAACTAAACATGTAGAGCAATTAGCAAGTAAGAGATAAGACAAGTACACATGTAAAATTAGACTAAATATGATGACTATAACATGTTAAGATAACTCAATTAAAGCATGAAAAGAATCTACATAACTAAAAACCAAAAATTTCAAAATTTAGCATGTGTACACACTCGTCAACTTGCGTACACGGCTTTCACACATCACAATTATCACAACAATACAAAATCCTAAGAGGAATTTCCCCCACACAAGGTTAGACAAGTCACTTACCTCAAACCACGCTAGCTCAATCAACTAGAAGGCCTTTCCCTCGATTTACCAAGACTGAACGACTCGAATCTAGCCAAAACAATTTCATGCTATAAATGTAACTATAGGAAACTAATTTAAACAATGAAATTATGGTCTTTGCAAAGAATTGAAAAAATGACCCCAAAATGTCATCATGGTCCCGCGGCTCGGAACAAGACCAAAATTACAAAGTACGAACACCCATTTGATATCGAGTCGAACCCTACAAGAATTACTCAAATCCGACTTCAACTCGCCTTTCAAAACTCAAAATTTAGCATACGGAGTTTCTACCATTTCCCCTCAATTTCACACTCCAAAGCACTAATTAAATGAATAAATTGTTAACAGATTTATGTGAATTAATCAAAAACGAGTTAGAATACCTTACCCTAAAGTTCTCTATGAAAATCCCTCGAATTTCGCCTCAAACCAAGCTCTTTATGTCCCAAAATGAATTATGAATCAAAAACCTCGAATTTCATATTTCCTCTTAGTGACTTCCGCTTTTGCGGCGCTTAGGTCACTTTTGTGATGCTGCACATGTGGAAAAATCATCGCAAGTGCCAAAAACGCTTAAGACCACAATTTTCGCTTCTACGGAGAACCCCTCTATTTCTACGACCATAGCCCATGCCATCCTTGTCTGCATCTACGATCTCCTGTCTGCACCTGCGGACTCGCATATGGAGATAAATCCTCGCACCTGCACTTCTCTGCGCTCCCGCAGGTGCGATGACAACAGAAGTTGGGCACCTTCAGCAAAATTCAACTAGTCCAAGTTGTCTCGGATTTGATCCGAATCACACCCGGGGCCCTCATGGCCCCGTCCGAATATACCAATCACCTAACGGACCTACTCAAGGCCAAAATCAAATCAACCAACCTACATTATACGAATCGCAACCCAAATTCAAGCCTATGAACTATGAACTTCCAAATTCCCAAAACAACATTAATTCATAACAAAACAGCTCTTATTGACACCAAATTTTGCACACAAGTCATATATGACATTACAGACCTGCTCCAACTTCCGGAATTGGGATTCTAATTCGACCCTGATATCAATAAACTATACTCTCGGTCAAACTTTCCAAAACCTATCCACTTTCCAACTTTCTCCAAATCATGCTTAAACGACCAACAAACCTCCAAATTAACATCCAGACACGCTCCTAAAACCAAAATCACCATACAGAGCTATAGGAACCATCAAAACTCCATTCCGGAGTCACCTTCATACAAGTCAAACTACGTTCAACTTCTACGAGTTAAACCTCCAACTTATGGACTATGTGTCCCATTTCACTTTAAAACTCACCCCAAACCAAAACCAACCACCTCGGCATGTTACATAACAATAATATAGCATAGGGGTAGCACGATATAGGGTATCAGAGCGAAAATACTCAAAATGACCGGTCGGATCGTAACATCCTCCACCTTTTAAAATAAATGTTTGTCCTCGAACGAGTATAGAAACATACCAAAAGTGGTGAAAAGATGAGGATAATGGATATGCATATCATGATCAGCCTCCCAAATCGCCTTCTCGACTAGTTCAACCCTCCACTAAACCTCCACTGAAGCAATGTTATTTGACCTCAACTTTCAAACCCTCCTGTCCAAAATGGCCATCGGCTCCTCGGCATAAGACAAATTCTTTTCCAACTGGACTTAGCTGAATTCCAACACATGAGACGGATCGCCGTGAAACTTCCGGAGCATAGAAACATGGAATATTGGATGAATTATAGCTAGACTGCGTGGTAATGCAAGTCTGTAAGCCACCTCTCCAATCCTCTCAAGAATCTCAAATGGCCCGATATACCTAGGGCTCAACATGCCTTCTTCCCGAACACCATAACACCCTTCATGGGCGAAACACGGAGCAAGACCCATTCCCCAACTATGAATGCAATGTTCCGAACTTCCAACCCGCGTAACTCTTTTGTCTGGATTGGACTGTACGAAGTCGATATTGAATCAATTTAACTTTTTCCAAAGCATCCTGAAACTAATTATGTACCCAACAGCCTAGCCTCACCCGACTCGAACCAACCCGCCGGAGGATTGTTGGAAAACTCTGCAACTAAAAAGAACTGATCCCAAGAACCCCCAAACTCTATCACACACGCACGAAGCATATTCTCCAATATTTGAATATAATAGTGCGCTCGCACTGTCTGTCCGTTTGAGGGTGAAATGTTGTACCCAAGTCCACCCGCATGCCTAACGCATGATAAACGACTCTCCAGAACCGTGATGTAAACTGCGTAACCTGGTCAGAGATGATTGATATCGGCATGCCACGAAGCCTAACAATCTCGCGAATATAGACCTGAGCTAGCTGCTTTGAAGAATAAGTAGTCACTACTGGAATGAAATGAGTCAAATTGGTCAATCTATCCACAACCACCCATACTAGATTGAGCTTTCTCCTATTCTACGAGAGCCCAACAAAAAAATCAATAGGATCCACTCCCATTTCCACTCTAGAATCTCTAGCCTCTGAAGCAACCCACCTAGCCGTTGATGTTTGTACTTCACCGCTGACAGTTTAGGTACCGAGCTACATATTCCATTATTTCCTTCTTTATCCACCTCCCCTGATACTGCTACCTCAAGTCCTGATACATCTTGGCGGCACCTGGATGAATCGAGTACCATGAAGTGTGAGTGTCGTAGAGAATCAACTCAAACAAGAAATTTACATTGGGCATGCATAGCCTGCCATGCATTGATAATACATTTTCATCTCCAATAGTGACCTTCGTAGCATCGTCGTGTTGAATCGTGTCATTAAGGAAATATGGGGGTCATCATACTAACGCTCTCCGATTTGATCATAAAGAGAAGATTGAGAAACCACACAAGACAAAACTTGTCTCGGCTCTAAAACATACAATCTAACTAATTGGGTGGCCAAGGCCTGAACATCGAAGGCGAATGGCCTCTCTGCTATCGGTAGTTATACTAAATTGCCGAAGCTCTCCGCCTTGTGACTCAAGGCATAGGCTACCACATTGGCCTTCCCAGGATGATATAGAATGGTGATATAATAATCCTTAAGCAACCCTAACCACCTCCATTTCTGCAAGTTAAGATATTTCTATTTGAACAAATGTTGTAAACTCTGGTGGTCGGTGTAGACCTCACAAGGGACACTGTTAAAATAGTACTGCCGAATCATTAGGGCGTGAACAATAGCTGATAACTCAAGTTCGTGGATAGGACATATCTTCTCATGCACCCTCAGTTGTCTATACGCGTAGGCAATCACCCTACCATCCTACATCAACACTGTACGAAGACAGTACACAATATAAGGCCCCAAACCCAAAGGAAGAACCAGTACTGGGGTTGTAGTCAAATCTGTCTAGAGCTTTTGAAAGCTCTCCTCACACCCCTTAGTCCACCTAAACGGAGCACCCTAAGGTGATACACTAGTGTAAAGACCCGTAAAATTTCAAGTCTAAAAAAAATTCCTGAATGGGTTCCCATGTGGTTGTAACTGTAGAAATTCTTAAAACGGACCCTCGTGGAGTAAAAAGTACTCCGGAACTTAAAAGATAAAAGTTTCCAGAATTGCACGGGTCTACGGTCCACTATGCGATCGCAGATCGGGTATGCGGACCGTATACTGGTCGCATACCTGGATAGTTGCTGTCCATTTTGAGGACAACTATGCGGCCCATAATACGATATCATTTCACGAATGCGGGCCTCATAGTTATCGCATTCTTGCAGCTCTATTTTTGCGGAGGGAGTTATGTGACGCACTATGCGATCGCATAACAGGTATGTAGACCGCATAACAGTAATGCGATCGCATTCATGACCGCATGCATGCTTCAGGGCTTCTAATTTCTTATTTTAAAACCCGACCCCCAGCTTAATAAAAAAAACCTCCCCTTCATTTTTAAAGAATATCAGATCAAAATAGAGAGAAGTGAGAGTGGGTTCTAGTGAGAGAAGTCCTCATCTCCCCCAATTTGGTCCTCCATCTCTACTCAGGCCTAGAATTAATCGAGTAGTCGTCATCTTCTTCACCATAAGAGGTAAGTCTTCACCTCATTTCCCCAAATTCTCAGATTTTAGTAGAATAGAACACACATAGGTTGGTTCTTGAAGAGGAAAGTTAAGACCTTGTATGCATGTGAATAATCTTCTATAATCTAGCAAAAGGAAGTAGGCTAGGGAAACCTTTCACTAAAAAGGGGGCTAGTTAATCTAAAGGACCACATAGTATTTGATAAAATTCATGAATGAGTTCAAGGTTCCTAACTCTATGTTTGAATGTGTCACATTGTAAATTAGATTGAAAGCGTTAGAAGGTCAAGTGTTTTAGAATAGATATTAAAGGGGAATTTCGACTCGATGTATGTATGCCTAACTTTAATCTTCGTAGAGTCACCTTGTTGGTGTCCGAGCATTTGGTATGAGTTTCTGGCATATGCATATGTGAATCGATTGTTCTAATATGTTGAGGCATGAGATTCTGTTCTCTGATTGTCCTAGTTGATTTCCATGCCACCATGCTATATGAGATTGTGAAAAGGTGATTCTTTGTGCTTATTCTATCATGTGCAAAGCTTGTTAAAGGTTGAATACATCCGTAAGAGAGGATGTGCTGCAAAACGAAAGAAATGATAACGAATCAAATTGTTGAATGTATCTAAGTGCTAAATGTTGTGTAGCAAGTAATGGAAAGGAAATGTGGATTTATCTAATTGAACTATATGTTGATGGTATGCCGTATATGACTCGGTGTTTGGTATAGATTACTGTGGCCTTGATTTCACATGGTTATTTGGTTGTTACGAATGTATATTCTTGATGATGAAAATCCTTGTGATTGAATTGGTTGGTTGATGTTGCTATCAAATATGATTGTAAGGTGGGATCGGGTTGAACGCCGCAACAGAATTGTAAGGTGGGATTGGGTTGCATGCTGCAACAGAAGTAATAAGGGTTTAATGTGATCGTAAGGTGGGATCGGGTTGCATGCCGAAACAGAATTGTACGGTTAGATTAGGTTGCACGCCGTAACAAAATTGTAATGTAGGATCGGGTTGCACGGCGCAACATAAGTAATAAGGGTGTAATGTGATTATAAGATGGGATCGGGTCGCACGCCGAAACAGAAGAAATAAGGGTGGAATATGATTGTAAGGTAAGATCGGGTTGCTCGCCACAACAAGAGAATGATTGAAATAAGAAACAATGGAACATTAATTTGTGTTTTCTCTATCTCTGTGCAATATTTGTTTGGTTTCTTTGACTGCCTAATATCTGCGTATTGTTTGATTTTACTTAGAGTAAAGCTTGTTCATATATACTAATACTATTCCATGGTACTAACGTCCCTTTTGCCGGGGGCGCTACTTCTTTTATATAGATGTAGGTGGTTCTATAGCAGGTAACTCGGTCCGCCGATAGTGGTTCCTTCCTTTCATCTCCTCAGCAGTTTTGGTGAGGCCCACTTTTTTTCGGGGTCGTGCGTAGTCTATGCCATCTTCTTTTGCATATTCTGTTCTGTTAAGGTATAGCCGGGGCCTTGTTGCTGGCAAGTTTATATACTCTTCACCGTATATTTAGAGGCTCCGTAGACATTATGTGGGTTGTATAAGTGCATTTGGGGTAGTTGTCGTACTCGTTTGTAATCATGATCCTGTATCAAAAGTGTTGTATTTTAGAATGTATAGTTTGGGAAGATTAAACGTTGAAAATGTTAAAAGAGTGATGTTTTATACGTCAATACCACACAAGAGGGGGGGTGATTTGTGTGGTGTCCAATTTTTGAGTGCTGTCGTTATAGAAGGACCTGGTCCTTCTATATGTTCCAATTCTTACTATTGCGGAATAATAAATGCAGAAAAGTAAAGAACACAGACATTTTTACGTTGAAAACACCTGGCTCAAAAGGTAAAAAACCACGACCTACTCCGCAGTAGGATTTTCTCAAACTCTTCACTAAAACTCTGAGCCAAACGGACTTACGAAATAAAATCTTTTGTAATCCTAGGACTAACTCTAATACCTTCGTAGTAACTAGCCTCTAGCTAATTTCTACAAGCTTCAAGTTAACTCTAACTTGAACAATGTGTACCTATTACAATTTCTTCTATGAAAACTGAAAAGATACAATATTAAATCGCCTACTACAACCAACTAGACTCAATGACAAACTAGCTGGTCTGTAGCCTTTGTATCGCACAGTCTCTAGGAATTTTGCTTCTAGATCTTGATTCACGTCTGCACTTGTGCGTTCGTAATTCAAGAAAGAATAATTCAATTATTTATAGACTCAGTTGTTGAGTTTGTCGTTTAGTTCTGGTACAACTCTTCCTGGGAGAAAGAGTTTGTATTAAACTCAACTTCCTTCCTTCATTAATGTCCTTGCTGAATTCAACTTCTATTCTCTTCTCAATTTTCAACCTTTTTGCATTAGGAGACACTCTCCTTGTTCATTGATACTTCACAATCTCATTCATCTCCTATGCATATACGGTTCATGTGCCAACGCGTCAGGTCAAGTATGTATACTCTGATGGACCTGGTTCAACTGGTCAGACATTTGTAATCTTCACAACTATGCAGTGACTTGGGTCAACAAATTCCCGCTTTTTGATGATGAAAAACTATGTGCTTCTCCCTATATACACTTCAAACACTTTGTATGTTTTTTAAGCATTTATCATAGAGAAACTAGGTTCATTATTAGGTTATAATATCACTAGAAATATAAAATCACATGTCTTCCCCCTTTTGGAATCATCGAAAAGTTTGAAAAATGATAAACTTACCAGTGTTGTTAACAATTACTCATGCCCATTAAGGCAACTTCAAGTGCAAACGTGATTAATCATCATAAGAAACAAATAAATGTAAGCTATCTAAGAAATTGAGACAAGTCAATAACAAAATAGAAAAAATTCATTGATTAGGAACGAACATCACACAGCATACAAAAAAACAAAAACAACCATAACCATGAGCAAGACAGAATAAAAACAACAAACAGAACAACTGGTCAAAGAGGGGTTTTGGTAGCTCTGGACAGCCTAAGGATGGGAAGGTGCACAGGAGGTTGTGGTCTTGGTTTGTAGAAGAGAAAGCATCTGGTTAAGAGCACCCTCGTTCTTTTCCTTCTTTTTTGATAATTCATCCCTGAGAGCATCCCGCTCAGCTTCAACCTCAATCAAACGAGATTTCAAACGAAGGATCTCCATATCCTTGATCTCGCTTTCCTGCACCAGAGTTCTGACTTTGCTGTTGACAGGCTGCTTCCTAGATGAACCAAGTTCATCTGCAGGAACATTGACATTACAATCGCAAGTCAGCAAACTATCCTTCCCAAAATAGTCCTTGGCAGTAGCCATCTCAGCCTTTTTCACAGGAACATCAAAATGAGCAAGCACAACTGTCAGAATAAATCCATATGGGATTGCATGTGCTTTTGTTCCATTCACAACTCTGTCCAAGAGTTGGATGATGAAGGCTGGCCAGTTGATCTGCTTTCCCCTATACAAACACTCCATCAAGGTCAGATCCATATAGTTGGCTATGTGCCTTCGTTCTTGTCTTTGCAGCAAGAGCTTGATGACAAACTCGAAGAATAACTTGTGCTCTGGCTTCATTTCACTTTTGTAGACTGGCCTGGGTTTAAATTTCACTTTCATTGTCACTGAAGAATCCTGTAATGTTGATTGGTGAGGCCATCCCATCCAAACTAGGCCATCCTTTCCTAGTGTATTCGTAGCCCTCAGCATGAATGTGCAGAATTTCTCCTAACTCTTTAGCATCAAAGGAGACTTGAATTTCTTTGACTGAGGTAGTGACCCTGCCGTCCTTGACAACTGCATTACCCATGAACTTCACCAGGTCAGATCTAGCCAACCTTCCTTCCATGTGAAGGACCATATTCTTTAACCCCTGAACATCCAGTGTGTCTAGGAGGTATCGCATCCCAGGTTCCTCGAGATCCTTCAACAACTTTCCCTTCAGAATTGTTCTTTTGCCAAGCAAGGTGATTCTGTCAGTCACCTCACCAACTTCCCCATCATCTTCTCCACTCCATTCTTTATCATCATCTTTCTCAATAACCTTCACTTTTCTTGCCTTGGACCTGGTCCTTTTAACCGTTCTTGTAGCTGTGGTAGACATTGTAGCTGACTTCTTTGAAGAAGCCTTAGCCCTTTTTGATTTGGGTGCATCAACCACAACAGGAGCAGTCTTCTCTTCATGATGGACCAGGTCCATCGTATCCTCTTCAACCTCAACGGTCTCCATATGCTCTCCTACTTTAGCCTTTCCCTTTGTAGCTCTCTTTTCTTGCTCTCTAGCAGAGCCTTCTCAAACAGTTCTTCTTCCTCTCTCACAGCACTACGTGTAGCACGCACCTTAGAAAGAGGAGCATCAGCAGCTACAGAAGCTTTCCTCTTCTTAGAAGGAACTAGATTACTAGCCTTTTTGGACTTCTGAGTCCTCCTTTTCTTGGGGTTATAGGACTCACCCAGTTTCCTTAGCCTGTCAGCCAACGTCTTGTCCCCAGATGAAACAAGTTCATCTGCTCTTTTCTTCAAGCTTGCTAAACCTGTCGCTGCTTCCTCGACTACACTTCCCCCTAACTCTGTGACATTTCTCCAACCTTCTCGGGAATGGGACCACAGATAGCCAATGTGGTACCATCCTCCCCAAATCCCTCTCTCTCAAGAAATTTACCTTTTCCCAATTTTCTTTGCCTACTCGGCACTTCAACATCAACTACCAACCCAACCAGAACAAACCTGTTCTCAGCATTAACAGATTCAGAAATAGCATCAAGATTACCTTGTTCAGAATTTGATGAATCAGGTGCTTCATCCTCGTTGGCTGATTTAAAAGATTCACTTGATGATTCAGAATTATTATCCTTTGCAGCCTACAGAATTGCCTCCAATAATCTTGCACGGGATCCAGAAGCCACTGATTTTCTGGCAAGGACCTTTACACGACGACCACGGGGGGCTGGGTTAGGGTTAGTTATGGGTTCAGGAATAGGAGGGTTTTAAGGGGTTGAGGTTTTTTCTGATGATTCAGAACTGTATACAGATGGAGAATTTGAATCTGATTCATAAATACCTCTATCATAATCACGATTTGACGATGAAGACGAAGAAGTAGGTGGTGGTGAAGACATGATTACGAGTGTTGTTAGGAAGAAAAGAAAAGTGATCAGTTTTGATTGAAAGAATGCTGATCTTGGTTCGACTTATTTGGTTATTAAGAAGAGAGGTAATGATGGCCTTTTATAAGTTGTGGCTATTATTTCTACAACGGGCAGAATATCTATTCAAGTGGGAGTCTAATTGTTGTAGGAGTGTCATTGATTAGACAGTTAAGAGTTCCCTACCTCTAGGCTAATTGAGTACCGATGTGACTTCTTGGAACGGGTTCATTTAGGGATTAGTACAAAGAATTTGAAATGAACCAAATATAGAGAGAATCCTTCTCATGTGTGACTGTAATTAATTCAATAATTATATGGAGATGAGCACGTACCTTGTCAGTCAGATGAACCAGCAGAGATGAACCAGGTTCATCGTGTTAAAGTCCTTAATTTGCCTCAATTTACAAATATAGAGAAACATCATCACCAACCAGGGAATCATATTAATACATGGAAAGAGAGTATGACAGTAAAATCATGATGCTGAGCAATGATTAGACTGGTTGACTATCTATGTTAGTGTTTCTAGCCCAAAAAAAAATATTTTTTTCATTTTTTTGTTTTCAATCAGGTGATTTTATTCATCCCTAATTCAAGCATGTTTCTTTCAAAATGCTCCCTACTCAGTGCTTTAGTAAAGATATCTGCAATTTGTTGATCAGTAGCACAAAATTCAATTGAGATCATTCCTTTTTCATAGTTATCCCTCCGGAAATGGTGCCTAACATCTATGTGCTTAGTTCTCTTATGATGAACCGGGTTCTTCTTCATACTAATGGCACTAGTCTTATCACAGAAAATAGGAATGCATCCCACATCTATACCAAAGTCCATGAGTTGTTGCTTGATCCATAGCAACTGAGCACAGCAAGAGGCTGCAACAACATATTCAGCCTCAGCAGTAGACAAGGCTACTGAATTTTATTTCTTGGTAGCCCAAGACACAAGACATGAACCTAGAAAATGAGTCATACCTGAAGTACTTTTCCTGTCAACCAGGAAACCTACATAATAAGCATCAGCATATCCTACAAGGTCAAAATTACTACCTTTAGGATATCAAAGGCACAAATCAGTGGTGCCTTTCAAATATCTCAAAATTCTCTTCATTGTAGTGAGGTGGGAATCCTTTGGATTTGCCAGAAACCTAGCACACAGTCCCACACTGAACACAATATCAGGTCTGCTGGCAGTGAGATATAATAGAGACCCAATCATCCCTATGTATAGCTTCTGATCAACGGATGAACCATGTTCATCCACATCTAATTTTGTAGCTGTGGCCATGGGGGTGTCTATTTCCTTTGAGTCTTCAATTTTAAATTTCTGGAGCAATTCTTTCACATACTTTTGTTGATGGATCATCGTTCCATTTGAGTTTTTCTTGATTTGCAAGCCTTAGAAGAAGTTTAGCTCACCCATCATACTCATCTCAAACTCATTCCCCACAAGCATAGCAAATTCCTTGCTCAAATTTTCAGAAGTCGCCCCAAATATAATATCATTCTCGTATATTTGCACAACCAGGAGATCCTTACCCTTATCCTTTAAGAACAATGTACTGTCAATTTTGCCTCGTTTGTACCCATGTTCTAGCAGGAATGTTGATAATCGTTCGTACCATGCTCTTGGTGCTTGTTTTAGACCATATAAAGCCTTGTCGAGTTTGTATACGTGGTCAGGTAACTCCTTGCTTTAACCTAGAGGCTTCTTGACAAATACATCTTCCTTCAAATAGCCATTGAGAAAGGCACTCTTAACATCCATCTGATGAAGAGTGAATTCCATGTGTGCAGCAAATACTATAAGAAGTCTGATTGCCTCTATTCTTGCCATAGGGGCAAAGGTCTCATCATAGTCAATTCCCTCTTCTTGACTATACCCTTGAACAACTAGTCTTGCCTTATTTCTTGTAACAGTTCTATCCTCATCGAGCTTGTTCCTGAAGACCCACTTGGTGCCAATCACTGATCTGTCTAGTGGCCTAGGTACCAAATATCATACTTGACTTCTTTCAAACTGATTCATCTCTTCTTGCATGGCATTTACCCAATCAGCATCTTGTAGGGCTTCCCCACTGTTCTTTGGTTCGATCATGGATAGAAAGGCATCAAACGCACACAGATTTTTCAAGGATGATCTTGTTTTGATTCCGGATGTCAAACCTGTTATGATGTTCTCAGGAGGGTGAGAACTCTGATATCTGTGTGGTTTGAGTACCAACTGTTCATTCCTAGAAAATCCCATGGTGTTTTGTTGTTGTGGAGCAAGATCAGAGCCAGGTTGCATATGTTGAATTCCCCCTGTCATGTTGCTTGGGGTAGTTGAACCTGGTCCATCACTTATTCCATCTTCCATGTTTGCTTCAATGTTTTCATTGTTTCTCACCAGTCCAAGCTCATCATCTTCTGGTCCCTGTCTTTCAGCAAGAGTGTTAGTATCATCAAAGACAACATGTACACTTTCTTCTACACACTTAGTTCTTTTATTATAGACTTTATAAGCTTTCCTATGTGATGAATATCCCAAGAATACTCCCTCATCACTTCTGGGGTCAAATTTTCCTAGGGTATCTTTTCCATTATTATGCACAAAACACTTGCATCCAAAAGCCTTAAGGTGGGATATGTTGGGCATTCTCCCTTTAAGTAATTCATAGGGAGTTTTCTCTACCAAAGGTCTGGTCATGCATCTATTGATTATGTAACAAGCAGTGTTTATTGCTTCAGCCCAGAAGTTGTGAGGTAGTTTGGTAGATAGAAGCATGGTTCTTGCCATGTCTTCAAGAGTTCTATTTTTCCTTTCAACAACCCCATTTTGCTGTGGGGTTCTAGGAGCAGAAACGTTATGATTGACACCATATTCATCACAGAACTCAACAAACATAGCATTCTCAAATTCAGTACCATGGTCATATCTTATTAATGCTAATTGATGTCCTAATTGATTTTGAGTGTTCTTGACAAATGAGGTGAACATATCAAATGCTTCATCCTTAGATGCCAGGAATAAGGTCCAAGTGAACCTTGAATAATCATCAACTGCACCATCACATATCTCTTACCACCTCTGCTCAGAGTTCTCATAGGACCACACATATCCATATGAACCAGTTCCAACATCCTGGTGGTACTGACTATTTTCTTACTTTTGAAGAAGACCTTACCTGCATCCCCCTGGCACATGCCTCACAAACTTTGTCCTCCTTGAACTTAACGTTAGGAAGTCCTACCACTAAGTCCTTAGAGACTAATTTGTTAAGCTGAGTCTGACTCGCATGACCAAGTCGTTTGTGCCACAGGAGGGGATCACTGTCCAACACACTTAGGCAAGTGAGTTCATTTTCAGACAGTGTGGACAAGTCTATGACATAGATGTTATTCATTCTTTTTCCCTGCAAAACAATCTTGTCAGTAAGCAGGTTAATCACAAAACATTTTGTGGAAGTAAAAGCAACCAGGTTACCTCTGTCACACAGTTGTGATACACTGATCAGGCTATATTTCAAGCCATCTATTAGATACACATGTTCAATGGATCGTGTGTCATCCTTACCTACCTTACCAACCCTAATAATTTCACCTTTCTTTCTATTTTTCAAAGGAGACATTTCCTCCTTTGATACTTTCAAGTGAAAGGAACTGTTCGATGTTCCTTGTCATATGCTTTGAGTAGCCACTATCCAAATACAAAATTTGGCTGCCTCCTCTAACTTGAACCTTTGGTTCTTCATGTGATTCCTTATCAGATTCTCCAATTGCCATGAGTTCCTGATCTTCAGTCTCCCCATCTTCTGATTCCTCATCTGAACTTTCCCCCCAAGAAGCAACCATAGCCTTTGTTGTGGTTTTCTTGGGTTGGACCAGTTCCTTCTTCCTGTTCCTTCTTTCATATCTCACCTTTTTCCATTCTACATCCCACTGAGGACAGTTTTTTATGAGATGGTCAGTCTTACAACATTTGTAGCATCCCTCGTTGGTTGGCCTTTATGGAGCTTTTGCTTTGTTGTAGTTTCCTCCTCTAGAGATGCCTTTCTTCCTCATGAGAAAGTTTCTGAATTATTTGGTAGTCATGGCCATCTCATCTTCCTCCAGATCTGCTCCCTCAGTGATTCTTAGTGCTAGACTCCTATCCTTCTTTGGACCATCCATCTTCATTGTCTACCTTCTGAGTTCATAGGTAGTGAGGTTTCCAATCAGCTCATCCAATCTCAGGGTTGCCATCTTTTTGGATTCCTAGATAGCAGTGATTTTGCTTTCCCAGGAAATAGGCAAGAACCTTGTCAGGATCTTCTCAACCCTGTCCTTTTCAAGAATGACTCTTCCAAGAGACTTCAGTTCATTAGTCAAGGTTGTGAACATTGTGTACATCTCTTGGATAGTCTCTCCTTTTTTCATAGTGAAGTTTTCATACTTAGAGTATAGTAGAGTACCTCTTGACCTTTTTACCTGAGGTGTTCCTTCATGGGATACTTGAAAGGTATCCCAGATCTCTTTGGCAGTGGTGCAGCTTTTGGTTCTGTTGTACTCGTCTGGACCTAGTCCACATACTAGCCACTTCTTGGCCTTTGCATTCTTTTCCCATTTCTTCAGATCCTCAGCAGTGCAGTCAGCTCTAGTCTTTGGTACATCTATACCTTCAAAGGTCTTCATCATGGTGGCTAGAGGACCATCAATGACTATGTCCCAGAGTTCATAGTCTTCTCCAATCAGGTGATCCTTCATACCAATTGATGTTTTATACGTCAATACCACACAAGAGGGGGGGTGATTTGTGTGGTGTCAAATTTTCGAGTGATGTCGTTATAAAAGGACCTGGTTCTTCTATGTGTTCCAACTCGTACTGTTGCGAAATAACAAATGAAGAAAAGTAAAGAACACAAAGATTTTTACGTGGAAAACACCTGGCTCAAAAGGTGAAAAAACCACAACCTACTCCTCAATAGGATTTGCTCAAACTCTTCACTAAAACTCTGAGACAAACGGACTTACAAAATAAAACGTTTTGTAATCCTAGGACTAACTCTAATCCCTTTGTAGTAACTAGCCTCTAGATAATTTCTACAAGCTTCAATTCACTCTAACTTGAACAATGTGTACCTATTACAATTTCTTCTATGAAAGCTTAAAAGATACAATATTAAATCTCCTATTACAATCAACTAGACTCAATGAAAAATAGATGGAACTGGTTCTTCTAGCTGATCTGTAGCCTTTGTATCGCATAGTAATTCTGCTTGCAAAATCTCTGGGTATTTTCCTTTCGAATCTTTATTCACTTCTGCACTTGTGCGTTCGTAATTCAAGCAAGAATACTTCACTGATTTATAGAGTCAGTTGTTGAGTTTGTCGTTCAGTTCTGGTACAACTCTTCCTGGGAAAAAGAGTTCGTATTAAACTCAACTTCCTTCCTTCGTTACTGTCCTTGTTGAATTCAACTTCTATTCTCTTATCAATTTTCAACCTTTTCACGTTAGGAGACACTCTTCTTGTTCATTGATACTTCACAACCGCATTCATATTCTATGCATATACGGTTCATGTGCCAACGCGTCAGGTCAAGTATGTATGCTCTGATGGACCTGTTTCAACTAGTCAGACATTTGTCAATCTTCAAAACTATGCCATGACTTGGGTCAACAAAGGGGAAATTTGACTTATTTTGTAAAGCATGCTTTGATTCTATTTTGTTCTTTCACTTATAAATGTATATTATGAACACGGGGAAATACATTGGGTAGGAAAGGCAATCCAGGTCCGCTTGACCGGGTTCATCCGGTTAGGCACCGAGCTCGTCCCTCGATTTTGGGGAGTGACAAACTTGGTACAGAGCCTAAGCTTTTTAAAAGTGTCATAGGATATCTCGAAGCCGTGTCTAGTTGAGCCCTTCTTATCGGTGTGTTGTCGACCACATCTATAATTACGGGGCTGCATGGACATTTAGGAAAGTACCCTTTTATTGCTATTCTATATCGTGCAATGTGGTCAAAGGTGAGGTTGTCTACCTCTAACTCGTGCATTGTTCCAATTTTCACTAAATGGCACCCAAGAAGAGAGCTCGACTTGGCGTAGAGGCCAATGCCACCCAGGAGTGGTCATAAATTCTCCAGCTGATAGTGCGGGTGTGAATGATTCCCTAACAACAAATCAGCCTGACTCCTGCACTCCAGGCCAGACTATTCCTATTCCTACTCCAGCGGAGGGTTCTGAAGTCCCTCCCGCTGATATTCCTGACCCATCTCCAGCTCCAGCTTCCGGTCCCGGTATTTCTTATGGGGACCTCAGGGGAGCTATCCAAATGTTGCCTCTGTTAGTGGCCTCCCAGACCTAAAGATCAAATGCTGCCCTTACGTCCTCTAGCGAGCTAGGGGATTCTTCAGGTTCCAGAGTCAACCAGTTTCTGCGGTTAGCCCCTCCAGAGTTTACAGGCATCGACCTAGAGGCGGATCCTCAGGGGTTCATTGTTGAGATGTACAAGACCCTCCAAGTTATGAGGGCTACTGAGACAGAGGGGGTTGAGTTGGATTCATATCGTCTGAAGAGAGCAGTATATTCATGGTTCAATATGTGGGAGAGTTCCCGTGGAGAAGGGAGCCCTCCGGCGAGGTGGGATGAGTTTGTGGATGCCTTTATGGGTCATTTCTTGCCTGCCGAGATTATAGCAGCCCATGCTACATAGTTTGAGGCCCTTAATAATAGCAACATGAGTGTGTGGGAGTATCATATGGAGTTCGTGCGCTTGTTCAAATATGTTGTTCACATGGTGTCTACAATAGAGGCTAGAGTTCGTTGGTTTTTTTAGGGACTTGGTCCCTTGGTTATTAATGTAGCTACTACAGCTGCTCTGCATTCAGATATGAAATACGGAAGATTGTGGGATTTTCCCAGGCTACGGAGGCTCAAAAATTAAAGATAAGAATGGAGAGGGAGAGTAGTAGTAGGGCCCGGTCAGCGGGCAACCCTGGAAGTTCAGTTGGAGGAGGGAGATCAGCCCTTGGGAGAGGGTCATCGGGGCCATCTCAGTCCTATGCTCAGTCCTCAGCCAGTGCGCCACCATCAGGGCACAATTATCAGCAGGTAGGTCGCTTTGGACCAGGTTCAGGTAGCAGGAGGTTCCATCAATCAGGTTGTTCAGATGGGAGGCTCTAGCAGCAGTGGAGGGCCCCATATGACCTAAGTGTGGGAGGTTTCAGTCTGAGCCTTGTTACTTGGATATACTGGTATGCTATAGATGCATAGAGAGAGAAGACATGTTCGGTGAGACTGTCGTACACCCATTCAAGGCATGGGTAGGGGCAGTGCTCCGCCATCTAGTTCGTCAGCCGCTACATCTTCAACACGCCCTCCAGCCCGCGGCCCTCCAGCTCCAGCTCCAGCAGGGTGCGGTGAAGCTAGGGGTGGAGCACGGGGTCAAGGGGGACCTAGTCGGTTCTATGCTTTGAGTGGTCGCCAGAGTGCGGAGGCTTCTCCCGATGTTGTCATAGGTATTCTGACTGTTCAATCACATGATGTTTATGCTCTTTTTGATCCCGGGTCTTCTTTGTCATATGTTACTCCATTTATTACTTCAAGTTTTGGGATAGAACCCGAACAGCTTCACGAGCCGTTCTCTGGTTGGTGACTCTATTATAGCCATGCGGATTTATAGGAATTACGTTGTCACAGTGCGTGTCCGGGATACCACGGCGGATCTTATGGAGCTAGGGATGGTAGATTACGATGTTATCATGGGGATGGATTGGCTCTACTCGTGCTTTGCTAAACTCGACTGTCGAACCAGAATTATGAGGCTCGAGTTTCCTAAGGAACCAGTTATTGAATGGAAGGGGAATGATGTTGTGCCAAGAGGCAGGTTTATTTCCTACCTTAAGGCCTCAAAGATGATCAGGAAGGGGTGTATCTACCACTTGGTCCGGGTTGCGGACACCACTTCAGAGGTGCCTGGTCCCGAATCCGTGCCTATTGTGAATGAGTTTCTTGAAGTGTTTCTGGATGAGCTTCTTGGGATTCCACCAGATAGATAGATCGATTTCGGGTTGATGTATTTCCAGATATGCAGCCAATATCTATTCCACCCTACCGAATGGCGCCAGCAGAATTGAGAGAGTTAAAAGAACAATTGAAAGATCTATTAGAAAAGTGTTTCATTCGGCCAAGTGTGTCACCTTGGGGCGCACTGGTTCTTTTTTTCAGAACGAAAGATGGATCGCTTCGGATGTGTATTGATTATTGGCAGCTCAACAAGGTCACCATAAAAAAAAATACCCATTAACTCGGATAGATGATTTGTTCGACCAGTTCCAAGGTGCTAAGTTCTTCTCAAAGATTGATTTGTGGTCCGGGAATCACCAGTTAAAGATCAGGGAGAAGGATATTCCTAAGACTGCCTTCAGGACTTGATATGGGCACTTTGAATTTCTGGTAATGTTTTTTGGGCTAACCAACGCCCCAGCATCTTTTATGGATCTTATGGATCGGGGTTTTAAACCGCTTCTTGACTCATTTGTGATTGTCTTCACTGACGATATCCTTGTTTATTTGTGAAGTCAAGAAGATCATGCTAATCACCTCAGGGCAGTTCTGCAGACTCTTCATCAGCACCAATTGTATGCAAAGTTTTCAAAATGTGAGTTTTGGCTAGAATCAGTCACCTTTTTGGGCCATGTTGTTTCCAGGGAAGGGATTCGGGTTGATCCCCAAAAGATTGTAGCTGTAAAGGTTTGGCCTAGACCAAAGACCCCGACAGAGATTCGTAGTTTCTTGGGTTTGGCTAGATATTATCGGAGGTTCGTGGAGGGACTATCCACCCTCGCCTCCCCATTGACTAAGCTGACGCAGAAAGCGGTTAAGTTTCAGTGGTCCGATGCTTGCGAAAAGAGTTTTCAAGAATTGAAATCAAGATTGACTTCGGCGCCAGTGTTGACCTTGCCAGAAGGTTCAGAAGAGTTTCTGGTGTATTGTGATGCTTCAAGGGTTTGTTTGGGGTGTGTATCGATGCAATGTGGTAAGGTAATGGCAGATGCTTCTAGGCAGCTCAAGCATCACGAGAAGAATTACCCAACGCATGATTTGGAGCTCGTGGAAGTTGTGTTTGCATTGAAGATCTAGTGGCATTATATTTATGGGGTCCATGTGGATGTGTTCACAGACCACAAGAGTCTTCAGTATTTATTCAAACAGAAGGAATTGAACTTAAGGCAGAAGGTGGTTAGAATTGCTCAAGGATTATGATATGAATATTTTGTACCACCCAGGAAAGGCGAATATGGTAGTTGACGCTCTTAGTCGGAAATCCATGGGTAGCTTGGCTCATTTGGAAGCAGGTCAGAGGCATTTGGCTTGGGAGGTTTATTAGTTGGCCAGTCTAGGGGTATGTCTTTCGGCCTTAGGTGAAGGGAATGTCGTGGTGCATAATAGAGCGGAGTTTTCGCTTGTAGTGGAAGTCAAGGGAAAGCAATTCAGGGATCCAGCTTTGGCACAATTGAGAGAAGAAATTATGAATCACAAGACTACAACATTTTCACTCGGCAATGATGACGGTGTTTGCGGTACCAAAGGAGGTTATATGTTCCGGATGTGGATGATCTTCGGGAAATAGTTATGGTAGAGGCTCACAATTCCAGGTATTCCGTACACCTAGGTTCTACGAACATGTATCACGGTCTCAAGGAGATTTATTGGTGGAATGGTATGAAGAGGGGATTGGCGGACTTTGTGGCTAGGTGTCCAAATTGTCAGCAAGTGAAGGCCGAGCATCAGAGGCCCGGTGGGTTGGCACAACTTATGGAAATACCGACATGGAAATGGGAAATGATCAATATGGACTTTGTGGTAGTGTTACCTCGCACTCCGCATAGGTTCGACTCAGTTTGGGTAATAGTGGATCGGCTTACGAAGTCGGCGCATTTCTTGCCAGTCAAGTCCACCGATAATGCAGAACAGTACGCTCAAATGTATATCAAGGAAATAGTCAGACTCCATGGCACTCCAGTATCTATTATCTCGGATCGAGGGGCCTAGTTCACAGCTAACTTTAGGAAGAAATTTCAGCAAGGTTTGGGTACGCAGGTAAATCTCAGCACAGCTTTCCACTCGCAAATGGACGGTCAGACAGAGCGCACGACGCTTGAAGATATGTTACGGGCTTGTGTATTAGATTTCAAGGGTAGATGGGATGATCACTTGCCGCTTATAGAATTTGCTTATAATAACGTTTCCATGCTAGTATTCAGATGGCCCTATTTGAGGCATTGTACGGTTGGAGGTGTAGGTCTCCGATTAGATGGTTCGAGGTTAGTGAGGTAGAACTGCTAGGACCGGATCTTGTGCACCAAGCTATGGAAAAAATTAGAGTTATTCAGGAGAGGGTGAATACTGCTCAGAGTCGTGAGAAATCCTATGCGGACGTTCATCGAAGAGATTTGGAGTTTCAAGTAGATGATTGGGTATTCTTGAAGGTGTCTCCCATGAAAGGAGTGATGCGGGTTGGGAAGAAAGTGAAATTGAGCCCAAGGGATGTCGGGCCATATAGAATTGCTCAAAGCATAGGGCAGGTGGCGTATACGCTGGAATTCCCCCCTGAGATGTCATTTGTGCACCTAGTGTTTCATGTGTCCATGCTGAAGAAGGTAGTTGGAGATCCATCTGTCATCGTGCCGGTTGAGATCATTGAAATTAATGAAAAGTTTTCATATGAAGAGGTTCCGGTTGCTATTCTTGGTAGGCAAGTTCGTAGGTTGAGAAACAAAGAGGTCGCTTCGGTCAAAGTATTATGGCGGAATCAACAAGCCGAAGAAGCCACGTGGGAAGCGGAAAATGAAATGAAAGAGAAATTTCCCCACTTTTTTGATTAAGTCCGGTAGTGGTTTTGAAAGTTGTCATCTCTAAGCAATTACATTGGTGTCAATTTTTGTGCAAGAACACTCCACTCCCCTAATTACCCTACTATTGTGACTTCTCAAACTTTGTGCCATAAATGTATATGTCGTTGTGATTAGTTGGATCATGTGCAACTCCTTGAAATAGATGAATTATGTGCAACTCATTGTAATAGCTGAATTATGTTCAACTCATTGTAATACTTGAATTATGTGCAAATTTGTGGAGTTAACTGAACTATGTGAGGCTTGTTGAAGTAATTAAATTATATGCAACTTGTTGAAATGACCGGATTATGTGCAAGTTGATAGAGTAACTGAAAATGTGTGGAATTGGTTAAAATGTGTTTCGGGGGTTCTCTGACAGGTAGATAGGCCTAATTACAAAGGAAACTCTTGCGAAATTTTCAGGAAATATCGGAGTTAGTAAAAATTTGTATTATCTTAACTAAGTGATTCCCCAATCATCATTCGAGGACGAATGATTCTAAGTGGGAGAGAATGTAAAGACCCGTAAAATTTCAAGTCTAAAAACAATGCCCGAATGGGTTCCCATGTGGTTATAACGGTAGAAATTCATAAAACAGACCCTTGTGGAGTAAAAAGTACCCTAGAACTTAAAAGATAAAATTTTCCAGAATTGCACGGGTCTACGGTCCACTATGCGATCCCACATCAGGTATGCGGACCGCATAGTGGTTTCATACCTGGACAGTTGTTGTCCATTTTGAGGACAGCTATGCAGCCCATAATGCGATCACATTTCACGAATGCGGGCCGCATAGTTGTCGCATTCTTGCACCTCTATATTTGTGGAGGAAGTTGTGCAACGCGCTATGCGATCGCATAACAGGTATGCGGACCGCATAGTGGTTGCATACCTGAGCAGTCAACTTTCCTTTCTGGCCCATCTGAAGGCCATTTATGCAACAGGTATGCGGACCACATAACAGGAATGCGATCGCATTCCTCACCGCATACCTGCTTCGGGGCTTCTAATTTCTAATTTTAAAACCCGACCCCCAGTTTAATAAAACACCCCTCCCCTTCATTTTTAAAAACTATCTGATCAAAATAGAGAGAAGTGAGAGTGGGTTCTAGTGAGAGAAGTCCTCATCTTCCCCAAGTTGGTCCGCCATATCTACTCAGGCCTAGAATTAATCGAGTAGTCGTCATCTTCTTCACCATAAGAGGTAAGTCTTCACCCATTTCCCCAAATTCTCATATTTTAGTAGAATAGAACACACACATAGGTTGGTTCTTGAGGAAAGTTAAGACCTTGCATGCATGTGAATAATTTTCTATAATCTAGCAAAGGGAAGTAGGCTAGGGCAACCTTTCACTAAAAAGGGGCCTGGTTAATCTAAAGGACCACATAGTATTTGATAAAATGCCCGAATGAGTTCAAGGTTCCTTCTAAGTTTGAATATTTCACATTTTAAATTAGATTGAAGGTGTTAGAAGGTCCGGTGTTTTGGAATAGATATTAAAGGGGAATTTTGACTCGAGGTATGTATGGCTATCTTTAATCTTCGTAGAGTCACCTGTTGGTGTCTAAGCATTCGGTATGAGTTTCTGGCTTATGCATATGTGAATCGATTGTTCTAATGTGTTGAGGCGTAAGATTCTGTTCTCTGATTGTCCTAGTGGATTTCCATGCCACCATGCTATATGAGATTGTGAAAAGGTGATTCTTTGTAATTATTATATCATGTGCAAAGCTTGTTAAAGGTTGAATACATCGGTATGAGAGGATGTGCTACAAAACGAAAAAAATTATAACGAGTCAGATTGTTGAATCTATCTAAGTGCTAAATGATGTGTAGAAAGTAATGGAAAGAAATGTGGATTTATCTAATTGAACTATATTTTGATGGTATGTCGTGTATGACTCACTGTTTGGTATAGATTATTGTGGCCTTGATTTAACATGGTTATTTGGTTGTTACGAATGTATATTCTTGATGATGAAAATCCTTGCGATTGAATTGGTTGCTTGATGTTGCTATCAAATATGATTGTAAGGTGGGATCGGGTTGAATGCCGCAACATAATTGTAAGGTGGGATCGGGTTGCACACCGCAACAGAAGTAATAAGGGTGTAATGTGATTGTAAGGTGGGATCGGGTTGCACGCCGCAACAGAATTGTACGGTGGGATCAGGTTGGACGCCGCAACAGAATTGTAAGGTGGGATCGGGTTGCATGCCACAACAGAAGTAATAAGGGTGTAATGTGATTGTAAGATATGATCGGGTTGCACACTGCAACTTAAGAAATAAGGTGGAATATGATTTTAAGGTGGGATCGGGTTGCGCGCCGCAACAAGAGAACGATTGAAATAAGAAACTGTGGAACTCTCATTTGTGTTTTCTATATTTCTGTGCAGTATTTGTTTGGTTTCTTTGACTGCCTCGTATCTGTGTATTGTTTGGTTTTACTTGGAGTAAAGCTTGTTCATACATACTAGTACTATTCTATGGTACTAACGTCCCTTTTGCCGGGGGAGCTACTTCTTTTATATGGATGTAGGTGGTTCTATAGCAGGTAGATCGGTCCGCCGATAGTGGTGCCTTCCTTTCATCTCCTCAGCAGTTTTGGTGAGTCCCACTTCCTTTCGGGGTCATGCGTAGTCTATGCCATCTTCTTTTGCATATTTTGTTCTGTTAAGGTATAGCCGGGGCCTTGTTGCCGGAAAGTTTATGTACTCTTCTCCGTACCTTAGAGGCTCCGTAGACAATATGTGGGTTGTATAAGTGTATTTGGGGTAGTTGTCGTACTCATTTGTAATCATTATCCCGTATCGGGAGTGTTGTATTTTGGAATGTATGTTTTGGGAAGATTAAACGTTGAAAATGTTAAAAGAGGAAATTTGACTTATGTTGTAAACACATGCTTTGATTCTATTTTGTTGTTTCACTTATAAATGTACATTATGAACACGGGGAAATGCGTTGGGTAGGAAAGGAAATCCAGGTCCGCTTGACCGGGTTCATCCGGTTACGCGCCGGTCTCGTCCCTCGATTTTGGGGCGTGACAACTAGGCCGAATGAAACACTTATCAAGAAACTCATTCAACTGCTCTTTTAACTCCTTCAACTTTGGTGGGTCCATACGATATGGAGGAACAGAAATCGGTTTAGTGTCTGGTAACAAATCAATACCAATATCGATGTCCAGATCGGGCACCATGTCTAGAAGATCCACCGGGAATACATCTAGATAATCCCTCTCTAACAGAACTAACTCAACGGTATGAGTATCAACAGTGACATCTCTCACATGTTCTAGATATGCATCACATCCCTTGTCTACCATCCATTGAGCCTTTATAAATGAGATCACCCTGCAAGAACATAATCTAAATTACCTCTCCACTCTGACCGTGGCGACCCGGGCATAACCTATGTCACCGTCTTGGCGTGACAGTCAAGGATAGCATGATAAGGCGAAAACCATTCCATGCCCAAAATAACATCAAAATCTACCATATTGAGCAATAAAAGATCATCTCTGGTCAACCACTAAGAACAACTAAACACGACCGCGACACACGGTCAACAATAAGGGAATCTCCCACAAATATGGACACATAGACAAGAGACCTCAAAGAATCATGAGATGCACCCAATATGAAGAAAAGTAAGATGATACATAGGAATAAGTGGAGCCTGGGTCAAATAAGATTGATGCATCCCTATGACAAGCTGGAATAATACATGTGATAACTATGTCGGATGCGACCGCCTCCGTCCAAGAATGAAGAGCATAATATCTAGCCTCGCCTCCCCCTCTATGACGACCTCTACCTGCCCGACCTCTACCTCTAGCTGGTTGTGTGGGTGGAGTGGCAACTAGTGCGGTAACCATGGCCTGAGGACCCAGTGGAATACGCGGAGCTTGAGTAGTCTGCGTAGGTGAACACCTCCTGAGTCTGAGAAGTCCCTAACCATATGATGAGTGCCGCCAAACTCAAAACAAGCTCTCAGAGGATGTGACTACTGTTACTGGATTAAGCCTGATCGGCTATACTGACCGCTGAAAGCACCCGGTGTAGGAGGTGTACTAGACAATGCCGGTGCATAGTGGAAACCTTGGGGCCTAGGAGTGGCAGATATACTGCTGGAACTGCTGAATGAATAGGTCGGCTCACATAGACCCTACCATGATGATATGAAACTGAGGCACGGTCACCATTGTATGTGCCAAAATTTTGAGGCCTCTTAGGCTCCCTCTCCTCTGTTACACCCCATATTTTAGTACGCGAGAGTACGTCGTAAGTCAATTGATTTAAGCTCAGAAATGAGATCGTCTTTAAAAGTACATAAAGTAAGTTAATAATGTTAAGAAGATCATATTGAGCTTGGTTGACGAGTGGATAGAAGATTGCAAAGGTATGTTAAGGCACTTACTTCTTTCTTTTGGCATGATCTAAAGTGAAACGAACATACACGATACGCTATTTCATAACGAATCTACTCCTAGCAACTAAGGTTGTCCATGTTGTTCTTTTCTTATCAACTTATCCTAAGAAAGTATGTATGATCCTTGAATCTTAGTGAAGTTCATATTTATGGTATGATGTCCATAATTTTAATCAAAGGTGCAATGACCTTACGTCACTCCAAAAGGTTTAGAACGTGATTCCATGACTCCAACATGCATTATATATGTATCTACTTCACTCTACTGAGACGTGCTATAGTCGGCCGGGTACGACACCTATTGTGAAACCACTGATCAGTTGGGTTTACCGAGCTCCACGTGGTCGGGTACGATTCTACCGAGCTTTATGATGGCCCGGTACATTTTTACCGAGTCCTCTTCAAGGTCGAGTATGATATGATGATGATGATACTCATAGAGGCGTATATTTTTAAGATATTATGTATATATATGTATCACGCTTTCATGTCACTATCTCTCTCAGAAGCTCTCAGATTCTACATGTTGAATCTCCTATATCTCTCATTACATTACTGTTCTTATTTATGCTTTTCTGCCTTACATACTCAGTACTTTATTAGTACTGATGTCCCTTTTGCCTGGGGACGCTGCGTTTCATGCCCGCAGGTCCCGGTAGACAGGTTGACATTCCTCCTAGTAGGCCATCAGCTCTGCGGAAGGTGTTGTTGCACTCCACTTGCTCCGGAGTTGCCTATTTGGTCAGTATGATTGGGACATGTTTTGACTGGTATGGCGGGGCCCTGTCCTGACCTTTATGATGTTTATGTACTCTTAAAGGATTGTAGATAGATGTTAGGTATATGGATACTTGTATGGCCGTGTCGGCCTATGTTTTGATTTTACAAATGATCATGTCAGTCTTATAGGCCCGTATGTCACATGTATAAGTTTCTATGTCATGTTAGGTCGTCCTATGTCTATCATTCCCTAATGTTTTATTTTGGTTATGTCATGATGACCCTTTTGGCACATTTACCCATAATTTTGGTACTCGGTTGAGTGAAGTATCGGGTGCTCGTCGCAACCCTTCTGTTTGGGTTGTGACAAAAGTGGTATCAGAGCAGTTCTGTTCTAGAGAGTCTATAAGTCGTGTCTAGTAGAGTCTTGTTTATGGGTGTGTTGTGCACCACACTTATAAGTAGGAGGCTACAGGGCATTTAGGACTGTCACGCTTTCTTCTTACTCTAGATCGTGTGGTAAGGATCAGTTATAAGAAATCAAACTCCTAAATTCTATTATTCATAATACAATGATGCTTACATCTAGAAAGACAGTTGGTAAGAGATTGAATGTGGTTGTGGAAGAGTTGAGTCAGAGGAACTCAATTTTGCATCATGCTTATGATGAGTAAATGTGAGATCTTCAGTAGATCATGTGTGTACTAAGATGTGTAAGTTTCTTGATAAGGAGCTCTAAGGAAAGAATATCTATCCACCTATGTGGTAAAAAGAAATAAGACAATCAGAAGGTAGATACAAGTCTTAGCAAGTAAAAGAAGCAAGATGAAGAAGAGTACGATTGTACCTAGTTAATAAAGATTATCAGTATTTATAATTCATGCACAGAAATATAAGTATTTTGAGTTACTTTCAACAGTAACAATGATATATACAATTGACAATACCTATCTCAATTATGCCCTATGTGAGCTAACAGACATAATTTAAGAGAATGATAGGATATCAGGATCCAGCTTGGTTTAGAGTAACCCAAAATTGTTGATGGATTGTTATCATTATCTAACATTTCTGAAGGGTAGTGCAGAACATGGTAATAGTTCTCATTGGGAGATAGCCAGATGGTGCACTCTAGAATAATACAGTCAGATATGAATACTAGAATATTTAGAAAGTTCAAAAGATAGGCATTGGAATCCTAGAAGGGACGAATATTTACCTTAAGATGACTTCTACCCCTAGTAAAGAGAGAATGTTAGTCGGCCCAATAGCTAATGAGATGGTGCAAGGGAATCTAAAAGAAAAAGGTTGTTTTGCTGAAGTTTTTAGAATAAGGTAATAGACACAGATATTAGCAGGAGAATAAGAAGAGAGTATATGAAGCATTATGACTAAGATGTGATAAATGAGAGATAACAATAAATCAAAATATGACAGGATTACAGAGTTCATAATCAAGTGAAGGGAAAGACAAGAGGAGACATGCCTTGAGACAATAAAAGTATAAGACCTAAAGTCATATATTCATTTCGAGAAATCAGTTGTTGAGTCCAACGTGATTACCATAAGGAAAAGTTAGACTCCCGAGTAATAGAAATTAGTATGGGATAGTAAACAAGAAAAAAATCGAACATGAATTAGGGATCGAAGGAATTGGTAATAGTTAGCATCGTTTCAGAGATTGTGTTTTGACAATAATAGAATGAACAATAGAAGAATAACCTTTAAAGGTCATTCACGAAGACGCTTCCCTAAAGCAAGCACTATGAGCAGAGTTAAGCTTAAGGGACTAAATGTGCCAGTTACACCAGGTGTCACCCTTGTGCGTAAGAAATTCAATTATCCCTGGTGTAGAAAGATTATCACAAGGCGAGTAATATGTCGGTGAAAATGTGAAAAAATGCGGTAAAAAAGTCAAGAGGTAACAATCGAATGGTAAAGGAAGAATGCGGTAAAAAAGTGAAAGGAATGAGATTGCATTTATTCAGATCCTTTAGATATAATATGACTCCAGAACATCATGCAAGCATGACGACGGGGAGAATCAATAAGGGTTTCGCGCTCGATGGTATTGATAAATAAGTGGGAATGAACACTTGATATATAAGGATCCCGTATGAGAGGTAAGTTAAGATAAAGGACATAACCTAAGAGGCGTTACATAAAATACAGATATGAGAGTGGACCAACGGGTAGTCTGTAGTTGATTCAGGAAGAGCCTAGTTTTGGCTAGATAGGAGGATACAGAAAAATCAGTAAATCATGCAAGATAAACATAGTGAAACCAAGCATAGGAAATTCAGTCTCTCAGATACGACATCGTAATCCTTGAGAAATATTCAGATAGGAGTTGGGGTAGTAGAAGGTGCAATATAAGTGTTATGGAAATAAAAGAGAGCGCCACTAAGGAGACAACTAAAATTTCAATTTAGAAGCAACCCTACGAGCACAAGGGCGAGGAGGTAAGTAACTAAGGATAATGATAGGCAAGTAATAACATTAGGAATACCGTAGGGTATACAATGTAATAAGCTCACAATTTTACAAGAGTCATAGGGTCGTCCCTAAGCACTACAACGAAAGACTATCTGAGGAAATAAGGAAGAATGCTTCAACATAAGCATAGTGACCTAAAGAAAAAATGGTCTTGTAACAGCAGTCTCACTATAATATTGTATGCACTCCATAAGAAAGTGGCACTTATCTTGGATAATGAACGGGAAGAAGAAAAAAATCAAAAGTTGATAATTGAGATCATATGAGTTACAGGGAACTCCAGTATTCATGGGCACAAAGATAAGCCAAGTATCTATTCAGCAAGTGGTAGAACGACCATGAAAAGTAATTGCTTACATTTAAAGAAAACTAAGAAGGCATGAAAGGAAATCTATGCTGCTAGCATGTTAAAAGGAATGTTATGAGTAGTATAAATAGATATGCGTAGGTTGCAAGCTAAAGTATAGTAGAGCAATGAGGTTTTAGCTAGACATGAGTAAGGATAAGAAAATGTGAGTGAGAATGTGATGAGAATAGGTAAGTCCTCGAGATTAAACTCATCACAACAGAAGAGCTGAAGGTTTCCATAAAGTTATAAAAAGCTTAGTATAGCATGAGTGAACTCAAAAGAGTTTAAAAATAGGAGTATTTATAAGAGATGGAATGCTACCCTGGTAGTAAAGTAAGGGTGTAATTGTGATAAATGATAAGAGGATGACGTTTAGGCCTTTGATTGAGTAATTATTTTGAGAACGGGAATTTCATGAACTGCACAGGATTAGAATGCCCCCATAAGATGAATCACGTTATGAAGCTATGAAATACAGTTATTGAAGTATAGTATCGTCCCTAGGTGGATCAAGAAAATAACTTCAAATGTTCCCCGATGCGACGTGAGCCCTAGTGACAATGTATTACATGAGAGGATTCAAGTTATCAGTAGTACATTTTATGGATCAACATTAAGGTGAATCAACAATGGATGGATAGAATTTCCAAAGTATGAGATGAGATTAGGTTGTCATTCTTAAGATGAACAGTAATGAGGAAGCATTAAAGGACTTAGATTTATACATATAGGATACATAGCGACAACGTAACCTATAGTTGGGTTGAAAATCTTGGTAATAACAAACTGAAGTAAGTGTTATGGTATAGTATGACCCATCTAAATGTTGTAAAGCCATAAGGATAGATAATAGATTGTTACAAGTTCGAAGGGATTATGTCTATTAGGAGGTTATAGAGGGTTTAAGACATTATTATTATGAGACCCTGTAAGTTTACAACCTTTATATTGTTAGATATTATGTTAGTGTGGTATTTTCTTTTAACTGAAGTATTTTAGAAAAAGTTTTATAAGTATAATTTTTGATAGTTACCATTATTACTATTTTCGGATATGATAAATTATACACATAATATAAGAAAGTTCATGAGATTTTATTTAGTGTAAAGATATAAATTATTTTCTCACAAGAAAAGAAGGTTATCTTTTTCACCATTTTAAGAATTAAGCGTACGAGAATTTTTACTCTTTATATGAGATTAGGAAAATTATAAGTTGAGAAAATATATGTATTTTTACATGAATGTCCCAAATGTTTCAATAAAAATATCCCAAATGTTTAGTGTAAAAGTGATATAATTCATAGGTAGCCTCTCGGGCAAAAACATGAATAATAAACCGCCCCTCGGGCATAACATCACTCAGAATCAGTCCCTCAGCATGCCTCACAATCACTCGTAATCAGCCCCTCGGGCAAACTCACAGTCACTCATGCCTCCCAATCACTCGTCACTCGGCACTCGGCACTCAGCACTCGGCACTTGGCACTCACACTCAACACTCGCACTCAGTAGGTACCTGCGCTCACTGGGGGTGTACAGACTCCAGAGGGGCTCCTACAGCCCAAGCGCTAATATCAAGCCATCTCGTGGCATAATCACTCAGGCTCTCGGCCTCTCACATATCATAAACAATGTAACATGTTGCGGCGTGAATCCTTATCCCATAATATCCTCACAACATAGGCCCTCGGCCACACTCAGTCAAAAATATCTCAAAAAGCCACTCGGGCTACCAGTAAAACGGGGTACTCGACCCAAAATATCATTTTTGTATCTCAAAATAGTGTAAATAAGACTGAGTTTCGAAATCAGTTATACATAATATGACTGAGTGTAAATCATAAGTCAACACAGTGAGGAATAGCAGTAAAAGCCCCCAAGGGGTCCAAATATATGGCACGAGGCCCAAAGACGACATTCCGCCCCAAACATAGTAAAGATCTTTAAAACATGAAATATCATATGATTTAGAATCAAATATGCAACTCAATAATTTCCACGGGACGGACCAAGTCACAATCCCCTATCAGTGCATGCCACGCACTCGTCATCCAACATGTGCGCCACTCCAAAAATAGTGAGAAAATTCAAAGTCCGGGGTTTTATACCCTCAGGAAAAGATTTACAGTCATTACCTACCTCAAACTGGCCAAACTACTAATCCACGATGCCTTTGTCGCAGGTGCGACCACCCTTCCGCAGGTGCGGAACACCAGAACAGCAACACACCAGCAGAATTTCAAACTTTCAAACTCTCCGACGGCCATCCGAAATCAACCCGAGCCCCTCAGGGCCCCAACCAAAAATATGAATACCTTATATAACATCACCCGAACTTAGTCGAACCCTTGGAACTCTAAAAATATCATCAAAACACCAATTTAATCCATGATTCAAGCCTAAGGATTCCTAAGCTTCCGAAATTCGCCAACGATGCCGAAAACAACCAAAACACGTCCGAATGACCTGAAAATTTGCACACACATACGAAATGACACTACGAACTTGTCCCAACTTTCGGAATTCCATTTCGACCCCGATAACTAATTTTCCACTGCCGACCGGAAATTGCCAAAAACTGAATTTCGCCAATTCAAGCCTAATTCTACTCTGGAAATAAAAACCACATTCCGGACACACCCATAAGTCTAAAATCACCTAAATAAGCTATCTGATCCATAAAATCCACATTCTGAGGTCGTTTACCTATAACTCAACTTTCGATTGACTTTTTTAACTATAAATCCAACTTAAGGGACTAAGTGTCTCATTCCTCTCCGCAATTACTCCGAACCCGAGCCAACGTCCCAACACAACGTAAAAGAGCTTAACAACACATAATAAAGTAGAAATATGGGAAACAGGGCTAAACTCTCGGAACGACCGACCGGGTCGTTACACCGTGCCTATTAAGTCTTACTTATGGGTGTGTTACGCACCACATTTATAATTGAGAGGCTATAGGGAATTTAGGAAATGTTACCCTTCTTTTGCATCCAGATCGTGTCATAGAGCTGAGTTGTAAGAAGTCAGAATGGAGCTTTCGCTAGATTTTGTATGCACCAGAGGTGCATGTATTACAGTAGAGCTTTAAGCATAACTTCCATCTATGTTGAAGGGAAATTATGGAAGAAACAGAAGATACGACGGAATATTGAAAGATAACCAAGATAAAGGTGAAGAAGATACGAGATACTCGAGTACAAAAGGTTGTGAATATTCCAGAGCTCAGATAGAGGTTGGGTTATAGTTCAGTATACAGAGGAGACCCTTGTTTTGAAAATCTCTAAGATTTAACATTCGAGGACGAATGTTCTAAAGGGGGGAAAGATGTTACATCCCGTACCTTAGCATTAGGATATGCCTTAGTAAATCCACATGAGTTCGAACGGATTATGTCTATTAGGAGATTATAGAGGGTTTAAGATATTATTATTATGAGACCCTGTAAGTTTACAACCTTGATATCGTTAGATATTATGTTTGTGTGGTATTTTCTTTTAAGTGAAGCATTTTAGTAAACGTTTTATAAGTATAATTTTTGATAGTTACCATTATTACTATTTTCGGATATGATAAATTATACACATAATATAAGAAAGTTTATGAGATTTTCTTTATTGTAAAGATAGAAATTATTTTCTCACAAAAAAAGAATAAATCTTTTTTACAATTTAAGAATTAAGCGTACAAGAATTTTTACTCTTTATATGAGATTAGGAAAATTATAAGTTGAGAAAATATATGTATTTTTACATGGTTGTTTTAATAAAAATGATAGTGTATGTATTTATTTTATGTGTTACCATATTGTAACGACCCGGCAGGTCGTTTTGAGATGTAGCGCGTCGTTCAGCAGTTGGAAGTCATGAACAACTTAATTTCAGGTATTATGACTTGTGCGTATGGTCGGAGTTGAGAATCAGGAAGTTCGGAGATAGATTGGAAGGAAAATCTTCATTTTAGAAGCCTTAAGATGGAAGAATCAGTTAAGACTGGGATTTTGAGTAAACGACCTCGGAATCTGGATCTGAAGATTTCAGTAGGTTTGTATGATGATTTTAGACTTGAGGGCATGTCCAGATCGGGTTTCGGATAATTCAGGAACGTTTCAGCATATATTGTGGAAGTTAGCATTTTGAAGGAATTTCCTAAGTTTGGCTTGAAGCGTATTTCAGAGATATTGATGTCCGTTTGGGATTCCGAGTCTGGGAATAGCTTCGTATGGTGATTCTAGAGTTGGGAGTGCGATCGAAAGTGAATTCGGATGTCCGGAGGTCATTTTGAAGTCATTTGGCTAAAGATAGAAATTTGAAGGTATTTGAAGAATCCGACCGGAAGTGGAAATTTTGATATCGGGGTCGGAATGCGATTCCGAAAGTTGGAGCAAGTCTTTAATGTTGAGTATGACTTGTGTGCAAATTTTGGGGTCAGTCGAAGGTGATTTGACAGGTTTCGGCACCGAATGTGGAAGTTTGGAATTTCAAGTTCTTAAAGATTTAGATTGGAGAGCGGTTCGTCGTTTCGATTTTGTTTATGTGATTTGAGGTCTCGAGCGAGTTTGTATCATGTTTTGGTACATGTTGGTATAATTGGTTGAGGTCCCGAGGGCCTCGGGTGGATTTCGGAAGGTTAACGGAAGGGATTTCGGACTATATAACTGTTGAAACTTCTGCAGGACCAAAGAGCCTACTTTGAAGCTGGTGCATCAAAGAGCTGACTTTGGAAGCTTACAGATCAAAATCTATAAGGAATATGAAAATTTACAAAACATGAAAGTTATAGACCTTGCATTCTAGTTTCCAGAAATATAAACCATTCCCCATGTGGATACTTGTGAATAAATTTAAGATCGATTGAATAAAGGCTGGTAAAGCTGTTTTTGCATTTTCCCCATAAATTTCTGATGCGAGGAGCCTACTTTGGAAGCTTATATCAAGAAATCTATAAGAAATTTGAAACTGTGGAAAACAATAAAGTTGTATCCCTTGCAACCTAGTTTTCAGAAATTTGAACCATTCATCATTTGGACATTTGTACTGAAAGTTATGATCGATTGAACAGGGGCTGGTAAAGCTGTTTCTAGTGGACTTTTAGTGACGACTTTTAGTGACGGCTTGGCAGAAACTTGAGGACCAAAAATGCTCATTTCCTTCATTTCGTTTTGGATTTTGGGAGCACGGTTCTTGAGCGATTTTTGGGCGATTTTCACGGGAAAACATTGGGGTAAGTGTTCCTTATCCTATATTGATTATATTTCAAGATTCCATACTCATCTACATCATGAATCCATGAATTTATTGAAGAAATATCTCTTTTTTTAGCGAATCTTCCAAAAACAAAATTGTAAGATTTGAAAGCCAATCCGATGTCGGAATTCGATAATTTTTGCATGGTTGAGCTCGTATCGGAATGGGTTGTCGAATTTTGTGAGTTTCGTCCGTTTATGAGACGTGGGCCTGAGGACATTTTGGTCAATTCCTTTAGCGGAGATGGGAGTTTATATAATCTGAATTTTGGCGAATATTAGGGTATATTCTCGTTGGTTTACCGTTATTTTGATAGTTTTGAGCGTTGTGCATCAATTGGAGTAGTCGAGAGGGCTTGGAAGCCGGTTATGAATTTTCGGAGCGAGGTAAGTCTCCTTTATAACTTTGTGAGGGGGAATTGTCCTCATAGGTGAACTAAATGAATATAAGCTATTACTTGTGGGGGATACGTACACACGAGGTGGCGGGAGTCCGTGCATAGCTACTGTTATGCCATGTCCGTGTAGTCTAGGGCCCACTAGCATGCCTTACTTGTTGTACCTGTGATTTTATCTATGAGATTAGCCTAATGATATTATCGAGTTAATAATTGAATACTTAAGAAGGTCAGAGATTATTTTCCTTAATCACTTGAGAAGAAAATGGATCCTTCCTTGTATAATTTTGTTTCGGATGAATCAGTAATATTTAAAAACCTTATTAAACTTGACAAATGAATTCCAGAAATGACTTAAATATTATCTTCATGTTCACCTACAAAGAATTTTATCACTTCTTTGAGAAACTGCTCTCTCCACTGTGTGATTATGTGTACTTATGATCACCTGAGTCGCAAGTATGATTCGTGAGCAGGTTACCTTATTATTATTATGTTAACTGCGTCGCATGATTGATTCGCGAGCGGGAAAAATAGATACATCTATGGTTCGAGTCGTTCGACCCTCGGCAGTGCACAATTTATTATTGTTGGTCCGTGTCGTTCAACCCTCGGCATTTTGTTGTGCATGATAAATGCTGCGTATTTTCCTGTGATTTATACATGTTTACTAGCCTAAGTACATTTTGAGTTGCCAGTTAAAAATGAAGGAGGATTTATGTGTAAAATGTGGAACAAATTTGTATTTCTTATCTCTGATTATTATTTAATTGATTATGATACTTATGCTTAGCACCTAACTTGATTAGATTTATCCGACTTATAGCAAGTTTTTAATTTGACCTCTCGTCACTACCTCTTTGAGATTAGGTGGGATACTTACTGGGTACACGTTATTTTCGTACTCATACTACACTTGTTGTGCATTCTGTTGCATAGGTACCTACATAGCACAATGGTTGATTTGGAGACTTGGACTAGCTGCATCATCCGGAGGCGTTCCGCAGCTGACAAAGTCTCCCTCCTACCGTATTATTTTTATTTTAATTCCCTTGTCCAAATTGTATTTTAGACAAGCTTTGTAGTATTTATAAAATTCATAAAAGGTGCTCATGTACTTGTGTCACCGGGTTCTGGGGATGTGTTGGGATTTATTTTATTAAACTGAATTGATTTGCTGTCGTATTTAATTTATGAAAAATTTATTTATTTGATTACGAAAGGCAAGAAAAGGTAACGGTTTCGAAAATGTTAAAACATGAATGTATTTCAACTAATTATGGGTCATGACAGCATGGTATCAGAGCTCTAGGTTCCCCTAGGTTTCACGAGTCATGAGCAAGTCTATTAGAGTCTTGCGGATCGGTACGAAGACGTCTGTACTTATATTCGAGAGGCTATAGGGCTGTTAGGAGTACTTCCCTTCTTGATTCCTCGTCGTACGATTTGGTTCCCTTAAGGCTTATGCCTATATTTCTTCCTACTCTATCTTACATGTCGGGAAGCGCTTGCTATGGATCGGGAATTTGAGAATTGTAATGGTGCTATGAATAGGGTACGAGATATTTTCCATATGGTTGGTCAGGGATGTTGTTGCTTCCCTGCAGAAGAATTTTATGTTGTTTCAGCTCGATAGTTGTGTTTATTAAGAGCCTGGAGGCTATGCTTAGGTGGTTATGATGATTACGATTCTTTGTCACGCGATGTGGGTATGATGATAGAATGTTTACCGTATGTTGGGGTGATGAATGGTTTGAAGGGAGGTCTTCCCAAGGTGTGATTTTGAGATTTCAGTATTTTAGTTCCGGCAGAGGAAAGGCAATGGGATCAGGAATGGTCCGGTCAGGGTTGATAAGTAGTAAGACTTGGTGTATTCAGGTGAGGTGGAATATTCACCTGAGTGGTGATATCATCTTCTTTAATCAAATAGAATGTGTTAAGTTCGTCGGTGTTATGGCTCCCCAATTGCATTGGGTCAGAGTATGGTGGAGTAGTATTAGAGAAGCGGTTGTCAGAGATCGTGGTGTGTAGTGGTTCAGTATTGAATAGCTATTTCTAATGAAGGAAACTCTAGAAAGATGATCTTTGGAGAGTTTTAAATCGTAGTGATATGCGATTTTAAGAACTACAAAGGATGATATTGAATTGAGGCCGCAGTTGAGAAGCATGTCTGAAGGAAGTCACGAGTGACGTGTCAGATGGCGGCTAAATTTCTGAAAGGCCAAGTGGAAGAAATAGAAGTCGGTAGTTGCTTAAAGGAAAGAGTTTAACAAGTGGGAGAGCGGCAGCGTAGCACATGAGTTCAGTGGTTTGACAGCTGCCTATCTTGAAGGAAAGTTGGAATGATTTGAGACTGTAGTGGATGGTGATTGGGTCCACGAGCTTAAGTTAAATGTGGGTTATTTCGGCGGAAGGTTTGATACAACAGGGAGGAGTTGTTAAGGATGAAGAAGGATGCAATATAGCAGTGGATTGGAAGATGTGGTAGAGTATTTAATAATTGTCCATGAGGAGCGGACGGACAGGAAAGGTTGGTGAATGAGAGTAGGCTTAGGATGGGGTATTGATGTGGTAGAAGGGGTGCAATGCAGCTTTGTTGGCCGGTGTCATTTTGTGATTTCCACAGGTGGGTTATCTCCTGGGAGTAGGTTAGCGATTGTGTGGTTGGAAAGTTTCTGCAAGGAATCATAGGGGCTATTTGGTAAGAGGCAGAATGTGTGAATGTTTCTAGAGGGTTTGGGTATTTAGGGAGTGCTAATAGGATAATTCGGAAGGATTGGACGGGTTGGTTGAGCAAGATCATGTTAGCAAAGGAGGGAGCATATCAGCAGGGTCTAGGGTGGTGTAGGAGTAGCTTCGGGCTAAGCGGGGGAGTCCCACTGCCTACAACTGGGTTGAGGATTATCTTCTCATAGGGTTGCAGATTATTGGCGTATTGGCAAGTTATTGCAGCTAAGGGGAAAGGAGTAAAATGGTAATTACGCATGGGATTTGATAAATGTGTTTAAAAGTTGGCTCTATTGGACCAGGGTTAGGCTTTGGAAGTTTCAGAATTTATGCTTAAGGCATAGACGAGTTGTTAGGGTAGTGACTCAGTCACGTGCTTCATTGAAAGGGTGTTCGTGTGCTAGAAGAGCCTTGGAGTTGATTGTATTCGGGCCAAGTCAGAGTGGGTGACTCTCAATAGCGGTCCTAGAAAACTCGAAGGTTAAGAATGCGATGTTTAAGGGTTTCAGGTAGCAGTATGATTAAGAATCGAGCTTTTGTAGTATAATTTTCGAGAAAGGGAAAATGGTTGGAGTGTTCTATGATGTTTTTTAGCATGCATGATAGTATTGGGGGGTGAGAGAAGTAAACTCCGATTTGTAGAAAGATTATCAGAAGGGTATGAGACGGTTTGTGGGATTGAGATACCATGGTCTTGTGAGTCAAGGCCACTCAGGATGAGTGAGGATTGAGCTTGTTATGAATTGAATGGGGTTACTATTATTTCCGAGGCAATTCAAGATGATTAAAAGGAAGATAGATTGGGTAGCCATGGTTCAAATTGCACATGTACGACAGTGATCAGTTCCTTCGGTGTGATTGTGTGTGTGTATAGTTTGTGCAGATGTATGTGGGGAATGTCTTCCATTGTAATAGATTTCATTAGAAGCATTCAAGTGCTATGTCCTGTTAGGTGTGGGCGGATGCCGAGAGGGTTATGGTGGTTCATACCACCACTTAAGGATTTGCATGTATGGTGGTTGTGAGAATTCACTTGTGTGTGGTTATGGTTCTCATGAATTGAGGTATGTAAAAGGTTTTCTATATGATGAAGTTTTCACCCTAGTAGTGGCTCAGGAGTTATGGAGGAATTCCTATGCTATTCCATATTGGCTCGTCAGGTGCAGTAAGCAGTATGTAACTGGAAGTAAGAATCGAGATTGCGGTTCGGTGTTCACAAGGACGTCATGAGCTCGGAGGAGCAAGAACAAGGAATTTGAATGTTTAGAATGAGCTGATGTTATCTTCAGTGTTACCTGAGATCGATGTTCAGTGAAAGAGGCTTTGTACCGTGGTCATGGGTTCTTGATGTGTTTTACAGCAATTGGGCGGTCAGTGGTATGGATGTGCGAACTTTTACCTTGTGTGGGATGTCGTGGGAGCTTGACCGGGGGAGGATTGCATTAGTGTGACTTGTAGTCACCAGAGGGATTGGAAGAATTAGACCAAGTATAAATGAATGTAATATTGCCTAATTGAGAATTTATGTCTGGAAGGCGTTCGGTTCAGTTGATTGTGGATTGTAGGGTGTTTGTCCCGGCTATGATGATCATTCTTTTGTATTATGAGAGGAATCGGGGTATTATGGACCCAGGTGAAGCTTTTAGCCTAGTTCGGTGCAAGCAGAATCAACTGGAAATGTGTGAATGGATTAAAACAAGATCATGGGCTTCATGTGAGTTAGATGTGTTCATTTCAGTATAGCGCTCTTCAGGGAGGGGTGTGCAATATCAGATATTGTTCCACATTCGTCAATTCATGTATATTATGATTGCGCCGTGTGGGTTTTGAAACGGCTTGATAATTTCTTATGCATTGAGATTTCGCGTAGTGATGAGGTTATGTGAGCAGGGTGTCTCTTGAGATTCAGATTATATATCGCACCCCAGTTGTGCTTGAGTTTTGTAGCATATGGCTCTATCAGTCTCGCCAGAATGGTATTATGCACTTAGTGTGCCTGTGATCGGTAGTCAGTGATTTCTAATAGTGAGCAATTCAGCTCCGTGTATATCTCCTTATGTGAATTCTATAATGGGACCGGCTGGCACGTGGCCACGAGTATATTCTTTGGATCGGGTTGCACGCCGCAACAGTGTGATAATGAGTAAGGTTCCTATATTTATTTTCTTATTTATACTTCCTGTATTTTGGGGAAATTTTATATTAGTTTCGTGAGTTGAGTAGTCCTTTCCTGAGTCATTTCTTATGTATCATGTTCGAGTTGTGGCCTATTGGCGCATTATGGCATCGAATGTGACTGTTGGTCATGTTTGGGAGGATTTATTGTCTGAACAGTTCATACTGGGTGAGACGAGATTATTGGATCAGGGGTCAAGTGCGATGAGAATATGTGAAGTAAACTACATGGTAATCACCATTATTTGGTCTGCAATGAGATGATGATCTAAGTCAAGAGAAAGGATTTCAATGTTTTGGTTAACTCTACAGTTGGTTAGGAAATTGCTACACATCTCCTCCGTTGTGGTGGTATCGTCAGCATTATAGCAGGATGTATGTATATATCTTATAAAGTGCATTGAGAACATCAGATTCGTAGAATTTTGGCTATTAAGGTTCAGGGAACGTCATTGTGGGTAGATGATAATTACGATGTGCATAGTACTGATTCAGCAAAAGTACGCAGATGTGTTATGGTGCCTCGTGTGGCAGTTGATACGGTGTTCATATGTTAAAACAGGTATGGCAGAGAATTTCTGGTGTTGGAATTGAGTTAGGAACATGCGGTATGGATAAATGAGGGTATCTTCAGATTTTATCAAGCTTATGTGTTCAACTGGGTTGTGGCAGCACGGGCAGGTGCACGAGGTGTTAAATAGTGATTTCAGATAACTTCAGGGCAGTTCTTGGAACGTTAGAGGATGAACGTCTATTTAAGTAGGGAAGAATGTAACGACCCGACCGGTCGTTTTGAGCTCTAGTTTGTCCTTCAGGGTTGGAAGTCATGAACAGCTTCATTTCAGGTATTATCACTTGTGCGTATGGTCGGAGTTGAGATTCAGGAAGTTCGAAGATAGACTGGAAGGAAAATCATCATTTCAGAAGCCTTAAGATGGAAGAATCGGTTAAGACGTAAACGACCTCAGAATCAGGATCTGAAAGTTCCAGCAGGTTTGTATGATGATTTCGGACTTGAGTGCATTTCCGGATCGGGTTTCGGATAACTCGAGAGCGTTTCAGCGTATATTGTGGAAGTCAGCATTTTGAAGGAATTTCCTAAGTTTGGATTGAAGCGCATTTCAGAGATATTGATGTCCGTTTGAGATTCCGAGTCTGGAAATAGCTTCGTATGGTGATTCTAGAGTTTGGAGCACGATCGAAAGTGAATTCAGATGTCCGGAGGTCATTTTGAAGTCATTTGGCTAAAGATAGAAATTTGAAGGTTTTTGAAGAATTCGACCGGAAGTGGAAATTTGATATCGGGGTCGGAATGCGATTCCGAAAGTTCAACCAGGTCTGTAATGTTGAGTATGACTTGTGTGCAAAATTTGTGGTCAATCGGAGGTGATTTGACAGGTTTCGGCACTGAATGTACAATTTTGGAATTTCAAGTTCTTAAAGATTTGGATTAGAGAGCGATTCGTCATTTCGATGTTGTTTGATGTGATTTGAGGTCTCGAGCGAGTTTGTATCATGTTTTGGGACATGTTGGTATAATTTATTAAAATTCCGAGGGCCTCGGGTGGATTTCAGAAGGTTAACGATAGGGATTTCGGCCTATATGAAAATTTCTGCAGGAAAGCAGCAGCTGGTGCATCGAAGAGCTGACTTTGGAAGCTTACAAATCGAAATCTATAAGGAATCTGAAAATTTGCGAAACATGAAATTTATAGACCTTGCATTCTAGTTTCCAGAAAGATAAACGATTCACCATTTGGATATTTTTGATTAATGTTATGGGCAGGCGGGACATCCAACATCCCCATAAGTTACCCAGCCACGCCGTTTGGATATCCAACTATGTCGGCTCACTTTGTCGGAAGGCCTTCTAAGGTTCGCCCCCAAGCCCTGTTTTCTAGTGTGTCTTCCAACATCTTCACCGCACCACCAATATCTGCCATGGCTCCACCGACTATCTCTGGTCCAAGTTTTGAACCGCCGTCATTCATTTTCAAAACACCGTCCGTCCATCTGGATACCACTCATGTTACTCCCAATGCATACCCCCAACAACCTCAGTCTGAGGTCACTTTTGGAAAAGATAAGAAAACCCCCGAGCACGAAGAAATGGCTCGGAAAATGAAGAGTATTGAGCAGAGCCTCAAGAATATACAGGGGCTGAGCGGGCAGAAAAGCGTCTCCTATGCGGAATTGTACATGTTCCCGCACGTCCACTTGCCTCTAGGGTTTAAAACCCCCAAGTTCGAAAAATATGACGGAAATGGGGACCCCATAACTCGACTAAAAAGGTACTGCAACCAGCTCCAGGGAGCAGGTGGGAAAGAGGAACTTCTCATGGCAAACTTCGGAGAAAGCTTGACAGGGATTGCATCGGAATGGTACATGGACCAGGATATATCCCGTTGGCACATATGGGATGACCTGGCACGGGACTTTGTTTGGCAATTCCAATACAACGTGGATATCGCTCCAGATAGAAACTCTCTATCCAATCTTAAAAAGAAATCCTCAGAAAGTTTCAAAGAATACGCCATTAAATGGCGCGAGCATGCCTCCAGGGTCAAACCTCAGATGGATGAAGTTGAAATGGTCAGTGTCTTTCTACAAGCACATGAAGATGATTACTTCCAAAATATGATATATGTCATGGGAAAACCATTTGCGGAAGCAATCAAAATTGGAGAATGTTGGAGAATGGTCTAAAAACAAGTCGTATCCTGAGCCAATCTGCCATAAGAGCAACCTCTCAGACCATCCAAAGTGGATCCGGGAGTGCAGCTAACAGAAAGAAGAAAGAAAACGGGACCATGATGGTTTCCAATGTCAGGAAGTCTCGACAATATCCACGTCCATTTCCCAAAGTTTTCCAGCATTACTATCCTCACCAAGACGTAGCTTATGCTATGCCCCCCTTTTCCCTATGCTGTAATAAACGCTCAGCCACATCCTAGGCCACAACAACAATACAACCAGAATAGAGCTCCACCCCCGAGAAATAACCATCTTCCCCTAGCTCCATATAATGCACGCCCTCCCCAAAACAACTATCCGTTCAACACCTACCCCTGTGAACCACCGAGGAGACTCAACTTCACTCTTATCGATGAGCCGTATTCAAGCCTCTTCCCAAAATTAGTCCAGATGGGGCTTCTACAACCCGTACCTCCGACCAGGCAAAACCTAGCATCAATATCATATAAGCCGGGAACCAATTATGCGTACCATTCCGCAGCAAAAGGACATGCCACGGAGGAGTGTTGGACCCTCAAAAGAGCCGTGGAAAACCTTTTAGAACAAAAGAAAGTGGTGTTAAGGGACGAAGAAGCTCCCAATGTGACGAACAATCCATTGCCCACTCACAATAATGGGCCGTCATCGGCATGATTTGCGAGGACCAGGATTTTGATCCAGCTCTAAAGGCCATCATCTCCATCGCAGATGTGGAAAGAAATCCCAAGGCGACACCCAAACCAGTCAAAGAAATGAAGAAGAGTAACCCCATCCCCCAGGTCACGGGGAAAGCTGAAGCCAAGACAAATATGGGACCCTCTAAAGACGTTGTTCTTTACGTCCCAAAGCACCCAGGAAAGAACAAAGTATGTTAAGTCCTCCCAAAAGGTTACAATTCAACAAAGCAACAATGAACGGCCCAAAAATGTACGTGCCCAAGGGGACATATGTGGCGCGGGGGCAAATAATTTCACCAAGGCTGAATGAGCCCGTGGTTATTAGCTGCGCATCGCAGATTCCCATAAAGAATACTAATGTCGTCCCCTGGAATTGCAACAAGACGTTGGTGACAAATGAAAAGAAATTATTGGGGAAACAATTGAGATAAACTCATCAGAGAAATACCTCAACCTTGAAGAACTGAACAAAAACAAGCAGAAACGCTTTCCTCCTAACAAGCCGATCAGTGCCGGAGAGGCAGAAGAATTTTTCAAAAATATGAAAACCTCTAAATACGACGTAATTGAGCAGCTCAGAAAGTCCCCCACTCAGGTCTCACTTCTATCCTTGCTGATAAGTTCGAACGAGCATCAGAAAATCCTGATCAAAACACTCAATGAAGCATATGTTCCGGCCGAGACCATAATTGAGCAAATGGAAAGAATGGCAGAACAATTTTTCCAAATCAACCGGATCTCATTTATCAAGAATGACTTGCCCCCAGAAGGGGCTTCCCACAACAAAACTCTCCACCTAACTATTAAATGTGAAGGTTACTATGTGAAAAGAGTTATGATGGACGGCGGATCTGGGGTTGATATTTTCCCTCTCTCGACTCTACAAAGAATGGAGATCGGGACTGAGAGAATTAGTCCACACAATGTGTGCGTCCGCGCATTCGATGGTATCAAGAGAGACACGATCGGGGAGATTGATTTTGTCTTGACAATCGGCCCTGTAGATTTTGAAGTGACATTCCAAGTCATGGATATGGACACTTCCTATAATTATCTCCTGGGAAGAACTTGGATCCATGCAGCAGGGGCAGTACCATCTACTCTCCACCAGATGGTTAAGTTCAAGCATGAAGACCAGGAAATTGTGGTCCATGGAGAGGACGAGTAATCTATTTACAGGGACCCATCAGTCCCATGCCTGGAAGCAAGAGAAGGCAGCGAGCACATAGTCTACCAGGCTTTCGAGGTTGTGGTTGCGGACCAACATGAGGAAGGAACCCCGTTCCCTCAACCCTTCCTATCAAACGCATCAATTATGGTCGCTAACGACATGATTAAACATGGGTACACACCTGGAAAAGGGCTCAGGGTGTCCTTGCAAGGCATTAAAGAACCTATCACCTTGCCTACCAATAAAAAGTTCTTCAGTATATGGTTCCAAGCTACTCCCGACGATGAACAATGGGCTTCCCAACGTAAGAAAAATGGTTGGGTATTGCCTCAGCCAATCCCACACATCACAGAATCATTCGTCAAGCCAAAGTATGTGGAGGAAGAGGCTTTCACGGCCGAAGAAATCGAAGAAATCTGCGGAGCAATGAGACAGATGTTGTATGAGGCTCATATGGTCCAACCAAGAGAAGGCTATAGCACTGCTGAAGTGCAGTATATGGGGCCTGACGCCATGTTCCAAAACTGGAAGGCTACTCCATTCCCCGTCAGGCGGGAGTCTCGGTAGTTCAGCTTTTGCCATCTTTTCTGCACTATGAGTTATTTCAGGGTGTAAATCAACTATTTTTAATTTCTTGCCTTTTGAATTCCGATGTAAACCTTCCTATGTATAAATTCAATGAAATGAAATCCAAATTTCATTTTCTATTATTCTTTTTGATTTTTGTTTACTTTTCTTATTTTTTCAGTCCTAATAATGCGGCCTTAAAAAATATGACATGCTTGCGGACTTCATGCTCTGATCTTAATACGCCGTCTAACCTCGAAATAATGAATCAAGAACCGGAAGATGACGAAGAAGAGTCTTTTAGGGAAATAAATCGAGAATTGAAACAATTCGAGAATAAGCCTAAGCCAAACTTAAACAAAACAGAACCCATTAACTTGGGCAATGCAGAAGAGATTTGAGAAACCATGATAAGCATCCACACAGATGAAAGGACTAGGGACGCCTTGATTCAACTCCTATTTGAATTCAAAGACGTGTTTGCTTAGTCCTACGACGACATGCCCAGACTAAGTGTGGACTTGGTGGTATACAAATTTCCAACCTACCCCGGTTGTCCACCTGTCCAACAAAAGCAGAGGAAATTTAAAACATACATGAGTGACAAGATCAAAGAAGAGGTCACTAAACAACTAAAGGCTGGAGTAATCCGAGTGGTCTAATACACCACCTGGCTGGCCAATGTGGTTTTAGTGCGTAAGAAGGACGGAAAGGTCCGAGTATGTGTCGACTACCGAGATCTGAATAAAGCGAGTCCCAAAGATAATTTTCCACTGCCAAACATGAGGTATAGTCTTTTGTCGATTGCTACGAAGGATATCACCAGGTGTTAATGGATGAAGAGGATGTAGAAAAGATAGCCTTCACTATACCCTGGGGAACATACTATCACCGGTTCATGCCATTTGGTTTAAAGAACACTGGGGCAACTTATACGAGGGCCATGATCGCCATATTCCACGACTTGATGCATCAGGAGATTGAGGTGTACGTGGATGATGTGATCATTAAATCCAGGACCCAAAGTGACCATGTGCAGCATTTGAGGAAATTCTTCGAACGCCTATGCAATATGATTTGAAATTAAACCCAGCCAAGTGCGCTTTCAGAGTTCCATCCGGAAAATTACTGGGATTAATAGTCAGTCGACGGGGCATCGAGCTGGACCCGACAAAGATAAAATCTATTCGGGATCTCCCACCCCCAAGAACCAAGAAGGAGGTCATGAGTCTGCTGGGTAGGTTGAATTACATTAGCAGGTTCATCGCTCAGTTGACATCCACATGTGAGCCTATATTCAAGCTGTTGAAAAAAAGATGCAGCCATCAAATGGACAGACGAGTGCCAGGTCGCTTTTGACAAGATCAAAGAATATCTGTCAAATCCTCCAGTCTTAGTCCTACCAGAACCGGGGAGACCTTTGTTCTTATACCTAACAGTGTTAGAAAATTCCTTTGGTTGTGTTCTCGGGCAGCATGACGCAACCGGGAAGAAAGAGTAGGCCATATATTACTTAAGCAAGAAGTTCACAAACTACGAGGCCAAGTATTCTCAGTTAGAAAGGACTTGCTGCGCTCTAACTTGGGTTGCTCAAAAGCTCCGACATTATTTGTTGGATTATACCATCTACCACACCACTAGGCTGGATCCTTTGAAGTACATATTCCAAAATCCAATGCCCACCAAGAGATTAGAAAAATGGCAAATCTTGCTCACAGAATTCGACATTGTCTATGTCACCCGCACATCAATAAATGCTCAAGTATTGGCCGATCATCTAGCTGAAAATCCGGTTGATGATGAATACCAACCTTTGAGCACTTATTTTTCGGATGAGGAAGTCAATTTCGTCGAAGAAATCTCGGAAGGCGCTGACACCTGGAAATGTTCTTCGACGGAGCAGTCAATGAAAAAGATATTGGGATAGGGGCAATCTTGATTTCGCCCATAGGACAACACTACCCTTCCACGGCCCGCCTCCGTTTCTTTTGCACAAACAATACTGCTGAATATGAAGCTTGTATAATGGGTATGAACATGGCCATTAACATGGATGTAGAAGAGTTATTGATCATGGGGGACTCCGATTTTGATCATCAAGCAGGCTCAGGGAGAGTGGGAAACTCGAGATGTTAAGCTCTTTCCCTACAGACAGCATGTGGAGGATCTTAGAAGGCGATTCAAAGCTGTCAAGTTCAGATATATTCCTCGGTGCCACAATGAGTTAGCCGATGCGCTGGCCACCCTAGCT
>ML319922.1:0-63152 GCA_005239505.1 Nicotiana paniculata
CGTTTTGGTGGTGTAGGGGCAGGCCGGGTTGTGGGGTGTTTGGGCCTGGGTCGATGCGGGTAAGGAGAGGGATTTCGGGCCTGGGCAATTCTAGCCCAGATCCGAATTTCGCCTATTTTAACTCTAACACTTAATAAAAAAAATGTAGTGATTAATTCTAACTTAGTTTTTGTCTAATTATAAATTAATTAAAAGTAATATCATTTAATTTAATACTCNCTGGGCAATTCTAGCCCAGATCCGAATTTCGCCTATTTTAACTCTAACACTTAATAAAAAAATGTAGTGATTAATTCTAACTTTGTTTTTGTCTAATTAGAAATTAATTAAGAGTAATATCATTTAATTTAATACTCATATCATTTAAGGAACAAATTTCACAATTTTGTTAGAAAAAATAAATAAATTAATCATTAAATCTACATTGTGTCAAATAATCAACATTTTTGTTGTTATTTATTTCAATCGATTACAAGTAATATATTAATTAACTCTAGTTTAAATTTTAATTAATGAGTAAATTAAAGGTTGAAATTTCTAGTTAAAAAATGTGATTATTTGAAGAATAATTTTCCGTAATTTTCCAATAAAAAATGATTGAAGTTATGCACCGAATCATGCAACTTTAAATCATTTATGAATTTTAAAAGACAAACTATGATTTATGTAATGCAAATAATTCACACACATACATTGAAATTCAACAAAGGTTTATAATCATTAATTAATTTATTGAATTTTGTAGGAATATATGGTAGGTTAAAAATTATATGCTCACACTATGGCCTCAGATGCAGTGATTACAAGTATTGTTTCAGTATGTCACCGAGATGCTTCACTCTTATTTGATCCAGGTTCCACGTATTCTTATGTTTCATTATACTTTGCTCATTTTCTGGATATGCCTCATGAGTCCTTAGTTACATCTATTCATGTGTCGACCCCAGTAGGCGTACTATTGTTGTGGACCGTGTGTACCGGTCGTGTGTGATATCTATTGGGAGTCTGGAGACCCGAGTAGATCTATTATTTCTTAGCATGGTTGACTTTGATGTGATATTGGGCATGGATTGGCTATCTCCGTGTCACGTTGTTCTTGATTGACAAGCTAAGACCGTGACCTTAGAGAATGCCAGGATCTCCGAGAGTCGAGTAGAGAGGTTCGATTGAGTATGTGCCTAGTCGGGTGATTTCATACCTGAAGGCCCAGCGTATGGTAGAAAAAGGGTGTTTATCGTATTTCGCTTTTGTGAGGGATGTCAGTGTTGAGACTCCCACTATTGATTCTGTTCCTGTGGTCCATGATTTTTCAGATGTGTTTCATGCTGACCTGACAGGCATGCCACCTGACAAGGATATTGATTTTGGTATCGATTTGGTGTCGGGCACTCAGCCTATTTCTATTCCACCGTATCGTATGGCACCAACGGAGTTGAAGGATTTGAAAGAGCAACTTCAAGAACTCCTAGATAAGGGGTTCATTCAGCCTAATGTGTCGGCTTGGGGTGCACCAGTGCTATTTGTAAAGAAGAAAGATGGTTCCATGAGGATGTGTATTGACTACAGGCAGTTGAACAAGATCACAGTGTGGAATAAGTATCCCTTACCTCGTATTGATGATTTGTTTGACCAGCTTCAGGGAGCTAGAGTGTTCTCTAAGATTGATTTGAGATTCAGGTATCATCAGCTGAAGATTCGGGATTCTGATATTCCGAAGACAACTTTCAGGAAGCGTTATGGTCACTATGAGTTTATGGTGATTTATTTTGGGCTGACCAATGCCCCAGCAACGTTCATGCATTTGATGAACAACGTGTTTCAGCCGTACTTGGATTCTTTGGTTATTGTATTCATTGACGACATCCTAGTATATTATCGTAGCAAGGAGGAGCACGCTCAGCATTTGAGAGTTTTTTTTACAGATATTGAGGGAGGAGAAGCTTTATGCAAAGTTCTCCAAGTGTGAGTTTTGTCTTGGATCAATAGCTTTCTTGGGGCACGTAGTGTCCAGTGAAGGTATTCAGGTTGACCTGAAGAAGATAGAGGCGGTGCAGAGTTGACCCAGACCATCCTCAGCTACAGAGATTAGGAGTTTCCTTGGTTTGGTGGGATATTACCGTCGCTTTGTGGAGGGGTTTTCTTCGATTGCTTCGCCCTTGACCATATTGACCCAGAAGAGTGCTCCGTTCAGGTGGTCGGACGAGTGTGAGGAGAGCTTCCAGAAGCTCAAAGCTGCTTTGACCAAAGCTCCAATGTTAGTGTTGCCATCAGCTTCAGGTTCTTATACTGTATATTGTGATGCCTCGAGGATAGGCATCGGTTGTGTTTTGATGCAGGAGGGTAGGGTGATTGCCTACACATCGCGCCAGTTGAATACTCATGAGAAGAATTACCCAGTGCATGTTCTCGAGCTAGCAGCCCTTGTTCACGCCTTGAAGATTTGGCGTCATTATTTGTATGGGGTGCATTGTGAGATTTTCACTGACCACCGTAGTTTGCAGCATATGTTTAAGCAGAAGGATCTGAATTTGTGTAAGAGGAGATGGTTGGATCTTCTCAAGGACTATGGTATCACCATTCTATACCATCTAGGGAAGGCCAATGTAGTGGTCGATGCCTTGAGTCGAAGAGGAGAGAGTTTGGGGAGTCTAGCATATCTCCCAGAAGCAGAGAGACCATTAGCACTTGATGTTCAGGCCTTAGCAGGCCAGCTGGTGAGATTGGATCTATCAGAGCGTAGTCGGGTATTAGCTCATGTAGCTTCCAGGTCTTCTCTTTATGAACGGATCAGAGAGCGCCAGTATGATGACCCACACTTGCTCTTTATTCAGGACAGGGTCCGGCGAGGTGATGCCAAGGATGTAGATATTGGGGATGATGGGGTTATGAGGATGTAGGGTCGGATTTGTGTACCTAATGTGGATGGGCTTCGAGAGTTGATTCTAGCAGAGGCCTATAGCTCACGGTATTCCATCCATCCGGGTGCCTTGAAGATGTATCAGGATCTGAGGCAGCATTATTGGTGGAGGCGAATGAAGAAGGATATTGTTGAGTTTGTAGCTCGGTGCCTCAACTGTCAGCAGGTCGAGTATGAGCACCAGAGACCAGGTGGGTTGCATCAGAGGTTGGATATTCTGGAGTGGAAGTGGGAGCGGATCACCATGGACTTTGTATTTGGGCTCCTACGGACTTCGAGGAGGTTCGATTCTATATGGGTCATTGTGGATTGGTTGACCAAGTCTGCACTTCATTCCTGTTAGTACTACTTATTCTTCGGAGTGGTTTGCTGAGATTTATATCAGGGAGATTGTCCGGTTGCATGGTGTTCCAGTTTCTATCATTTCTGACAGAAATACTCAGTTCACATCTAAATTTTGGAGGGCCGTGCAGGGAGAGTTGGGTACTCAGGTCGAGTTGAGCACAACATTTCATCCTTAGACAGACGGGAAATAAGAGTGCACTATTCAGATTCTAGAGGACATGTTGCGTGCTTGTGTCATTGATTTTGGGGGTTCATGGGGCCAGTTTCTGCCACTCGTGGAGTTCGCATATAATAATAGCTATCAGTCGAGTATCCAGATGGCTCTGTACGAGGCTTTATATGGTAGGAGGTGTAGATCTCCGGTTGGTTGGTTCGGCCGGGTGAGGCTAGGCTATTAGGAACAGACTTGGTACGGGATGCGCTGGATAAGGTGAAGTTGATTCAGGAGCAGCTTCACACGGCGCAGTCTATGAAGAAGAGTTATGCGGACCGGAAGGTCCGGGATGTGTCTTTCATGGTTGGGGAGAAGGTGCTATTGAAGGTGTCACCCATGAAGGGTGTTATGCAGTTCGGGAAGAGAGGCAAGTTGAGTCCCCGGTTTATTGGGCCTTTTAAGGTGCTTCAGAGGGTTGGAGTGGTGGATTATAGACTTGCTTTGCCACCCAGCTTGATGAGTGTCCATCCGGTATTCCATGTTTCTATGCTTCAGAAGTATACTGGTGACCCGTCTCATGTCTTGGATTTCAGCTCAGTTCAGCCAAAGGGTGATATGTCTTATGAGGTAGAGTAGTGGCTATTTTGGGTCGTTAGGTCATAAGGTTGAGGTCTAAGAATATAGCTTCATTAAGGGTGCAATGGAGAGGGAAGCCAGTCGAGGAGGCAATTTGGGAGACTGAGCGGGAGATGTCGCGCTTGTATCCTCACTTATTTGAGACTCCAGGTATGTTTCTAGACCCGTTCGAGGATGAACATTTGTTTAAGAGGGGCAGAATGTAACGACCCTACCGGTCATTCCATGAGATTTGCCCCGTTTTCCCTTTTTATGCTTTTTCATGTGTTTCTTAGCCTATTTACGATGTGTGGGGTCGGTTGGTTCGGGTTCGGAGTGGTCGTGGCGAGAAAAGAGACACTTAGTCTCTTAAGTTGGCCTTATGGTTAGAAAAGTCAACCGGAAGTTGACTATTAGGTAAACGACATCGGAATGTGTATTTTATAGCCCAAATAGCTTCGTTATGTGATTTGGGACTTAGGAGTGTGTTCGGAATGTGGTTTAGAGGTCCGGAGTAGAATTAGGCTTGAATTGGCGAAATTGAGTTTTTGGCAATTACCGGTCGGCACTGGAAAATTAGCTATCGGGATCGGAATGGAATTCTGAAATTTGGAACAGGCCCGTAATGTCATTTGGGATGTGTGTACAAAATTTCAGGTCATTCGGATGAGGTTTGGTCAGATTCGGCATCGTTGGCGAATTTCGAAAGTTTAGAAATCCTTTGGCTTGAATTCAAGGTTAATTCGATATTAAGATGGTGCTTTGAGTGATTCGAAGGCTCGACTAAGTTTGAATGATCTTATGGGATGTGATGGTATGTTTGGATGAGGTACCGAGGGCCTCAGATGCGTTTCGGGTGGTTAACAGACTTAGTATTTGGTTTGCAACTGCTGAAATCTGGTATCAATTGTTTTTGGTTTCCTTGTATGCGATCGCAGGAGTCCATTCGCAATCGCGTAGGCTTATTTTGGGGTAGAGGTAAGTTTTTTCTACGCGTTCGCAGGGTTAGGGTCGCGATCGCGTAGTTTTGCATGGTTGTGCATTGCGACCACATGGCTGAGGTTGTGTTCACGTAGAAGGATTTGGAGCGGCGGTGTGATGAAAGAATTACTCTACGCGATCGCGTAGAGTTGGGAGTGATCACGTTGTTGTGAGAGGGTGCTATCCACGATCGCGTGTGTATTTCTGCGATCGTGTAAGGTTCAAATATGGGGAGGCTGGTTTGTGCTTCGCGATCACGAGGCTATTTCCGCGATCGCAGTGGAGGCTTATCTGGGCAGAATGTTTAAGTTCAAAACGAGGGTTTAGTCCACATTTTCAAAAACCCATTAGAGAGCTCGAGAGAAGGTGAAATTTGAGGAGGTTTTCAGTGGAGTAATTGGGGTAAGTATTCTTCACTCACATTTGGGTTAACTCCATGATTTAGTCTTGATTTTCATCATTTAATTTGAGAAATTAGAGTGGAAACTGGGGGATTCGGGCTTGAAGTTCTAGACCTTGATTTGAAGAATTGAGGGGCCATTTGTTGTCGGATTATGGTGTATTTGGTATGTATGAACTCGTGAGAGTGTAAGGGTTCTAGTTTTGTAATTTTTATCAAATTCTGAGATGTGGGCCCGGGGGTCGGGTTTGGCCAAATTTCGGGATTTTTGGTTGAATTTGATAATTTTCTAGTGGGCTATGTTCTTTAGCATATATTAATGATGTAAATATGATTTTTGGTAGATTTGGAGAAATCAGAGGCCGAGTCTAGAGGAAAAGGCGTTGAGGGCTAGGATTTTAGCTGGTTTTGAGGTAAGTAACATTTCCAAATAAAAATTACACAAGCACATATGGTTGGCCAAAATGCAAAACATACTGAAAGTGAGGTCGTTGCTTAGAAGAAATTAAAGTTGTTATAGAACCCTATGTCTTTGTGCTCTTTTGAGTTATGCCATTGCTTTGGATGGAACATGGCCACTTGTTTTGTGTACAAAGACAAGTGAGCAGATGACTCAATTTGTGCGTTTCCGGGATTAGCTATAAGAACTCACAACTAGTAACATCAAAGTGATGATTCAAAATGAAAGTCATAAAGTCCAGTGGATTTTTTCCCATCCAAAGAATACAAACAAGGACGTGAATTATTTGTGACAAATATTGGTTGGAAATGTCACAGTTTAATCACTGTAAAAGGAAAACAGTGAAGGCAACGATTTAAGAAAATATTGATAATATATCAAGTTCTACTTTCTTTACTCTATTTATTTTTAACTTTCTACCCTTAGTGATTAAGATATCTTGCTTCTATAAATGTCACGTAGATGTTTATTGTGTGATGATCTCATATTAGAAATCTAGATTTATATGCATGACTACGAATAACATGTGTATATGTTATTCCTCCAACCAAATTAAAAAAAATTAACAAAGTGATATAAAATTTCGTAGCATGCATGGTTTTTTCAAGGATGTAAGATGTGAATAAGACTTACAATGATACTTGAAGTATTCTTGAGATCATGAATATAGTATATGTAAAGATACTTACATATATTAGTTTGATAAGATTAAAAGGATCAAATTGTTTAAGTGTTATAATGGTTTAGTTGGAAAACCATTTGAAAAGGGAATTAAAATTCTCGTGATTTTCTACACCCACAATGGAGAATTTCTTTTTTGCGATTTTCTACTCCTTCTTCGAGATCAAAATGTGCGCGATTTTTTACTCGTTTGTTGAGATTAAAGTCTTCGTGACTTTCTACTCATTTGTCAGAAATTAAAGTCTAAGTGACTTTATACTTGTTTTGGAGATTAAAATCTTAGTGATTTTCTACTCCAATTTATTTTTCGCTTTGAAGATTAAAAACTTCACCATTTATTAAATTTGATTGCATCACATTTTACTCGGTTTGAAGATTAAATATCTTCATAGTTTATTAGATTTGGTTGTATAAGATATTACTCGATTTGAAGATTAAAAACTTCACTGTTTATTAATTCTGAATGTGTCAGATTGGTTTGAAGATTAAAAACTCCACCATTTATTCTGTAACGATCAGACCTGTTGTTTTGCTCTTTAGAACCCCGTTCCCCTAAATAAGACTCCATGTATGTTCTGTTACTGTTTTATGACTTGCGGGGATGATTAGTTCGGGAGCTGGAAGGGTTCGGGTTGAAATCGGAACACTTGGTTCCTTAAGTTGGCCTTAAAAGGCTAAGTTTGACTTCGGTGAACATTTTGAGTAAAGGACCTCAGAATCAGGATCTGACGGTTCCAATAGGTTCGTATGATGATTACGGACTTGGGCGTATGCTCGGATCGGGTTTTGGATGACCCGGGAGCGTTTCAGCGCCTAATACTGAAAGTCGGTTCCTTGAAGTTCTTTAAATTTTGTTTAGAGTATGTTTTGGTGATATCGAGGTCCAAATGGAATTCCGAGATCGAGAATAATCCCGTAATGTCATTTAAGACTTGCACGCAAAATTTTGTGTCAATCCGAGTAGTTTAAGTACGTTTCGACGCTTTGGGAGTAAATTGAAGAACTTGAAGTTCATATTTTTAATTCAATTGGTTTGGGGTGTGATTCTTAGTTTAAATATTTTTTTGGGCGTTTCAAGAGTTCGAGCGAGTCCATTTTATGATTTCAAACTTGTTGGTATGTTTGGGCGGGCCTCGGGGGCTCTAGGTACTAATTGGACGATGCTCGGACCAAGTTGGAACTTGGGAGCAACAGCTGCTCCCGGCTGCTAGTGTAATCGCACCTGGGCTTGGCCAGTCGCATGTGCGATCCAGGATCAGCAAAAGCAGACAAGCAAAGGCTGCCCAGGGTCCGCAGGAACACGCAAGTGCGATGACTGTGACCGCAGAAGCGGCAGTGTCCGCAGGTGAGACAGAGCCGGCCGCAGAAGCGGTTGCGCAGGAGCGACCCTAGATCCGCAGGTGCGATGGGCGAGTGGTCAGGCTTGTTCCGCAGAAGCGTACTTTTGACTGCAGAAGCAGAAGTCCCTCCGCAGGTGCGGAAAATCGCTGAAGGCAGAATCGTTCATCTAATGCGGGACTTAGTCATTTTTGGCTCATTTATTTCATTTTTGGGAGATTCTTGGACCTCTTAGAGAGGGGATTTAATATAACACTCTGAGGTAAGTAATTCCTACCAAATATGAGTCAAATACATAACTTATGGGTAGATTATAACATGTAAATCAGTGGAAATTATGGGTTTAGGTGAAAACCTAGGTTTTTGATAAAAACAAGATTTAATCACGAAATTCGTTATAGAATCTAGTAAAAATCATATATTTGAGTTTATGAAGTTATGGGTAACAACTTACTTAAACAATTTCCGGAATCCGGGCACGTGGGTCCGAGGGGTGAATTTTAGGAATCTTACATTTAGGTTTGTGTAACCTCTTTAATAGTTGGCATACGAACTTTTGAGTATGTATTGATTAGTTTATAAACTATTTGATTATTTTTGGGTTGATTCGGCACCAAATTGAGGGTTTGAGCACATTCTTGGACGGGCAAGTAGGCCTTGAGACGAGGTAAGTCTCTTTTTTAACCTTGTAAGAGGGAATTAACCCCATAGGTGATCTTAATCAATGTGTACTTGTATTTGTGGGGGGCTACGTACGTATGAGGTGACAAGAGTCCGTGCATAACTACTATTCATGGTTATGTCTGGGTAGATTTAGGTTCACACCATGCTTTATTGATGTTGTTGCTTATTTATGCTTACTAATTGCCTAGAATAAAGTTGAGATAGAGGATTAAGACATTTGTTAAGTTCCTAGTTGAGTTTCTTATTTTTAAAAGATTTGAGGAGTAATATGATAACTTGAGAAAATCTATGTTCAACCGCTTCGCAAGTATATTCCGCGAGCGGGGTAAATTTCTACTACTCTCATGGGAGCGGGATGTTCGCCTCAACAGGTTATTTGATGCATCTATGGTTCGGACCATTCGACCCTCGGCAATGCACAATATATGTTTATATATATATTTGGATCGGGCCGTACGTCCTCGGCATAACTCATGCGTAAGGATATCGGAACCCCTCTTATATTAATTTTGTTTCATGGACTTGAGAGGGGAAAGGATTAGATGAGAGAAATGACTTGGTTCCTACTTGAAACAAAATGATTGTTTATTCATTTTCATGCTCTGAGTTTATTTATCATTTTTATATATCATGTTTAATTAGAACTTCGTATTAATATATTTTGGCCCATAGTAAGCGTCGAAGTCGATTCCTCGTCACTACTTCTTCGAGGTTAGACTAGATACTTACTGGGTACATATTTTTTATGTACTCACGCTACACTTCTGCACTTGGTGTGCAGGATCTGAGGCTGGTGCATCTGGATATCAGTCCGGCGCGCACGCTTGACTTCTGGTTTGAGACTACACGGTGAGCTGCTTTCCAAGCCATTCTGCATCAGCCGAAGTCAATCTGTTGTTTTGTTCTGCCTAGTTTATTTCAGATAGTAAAGTAGAAAATCTTTTGTATATTCTACTAGTAGCCCATACTCTTGTGTGATGACCCAAAAATCACAGGTCGTGATGGCACCTAACTTGACCCGCGAGGTAAGCCAATTAATAAAAGAAATAACCAAATAAACTTATCAAAAATTAAATTAGGATTCATCTGAACTTTTACAAATTTACCCAAGAACAGGTAGTACGACTCATGAGCTTCTAAGACTTAGAATATAAAAACTTGGGATTAATAAATACACGTTCTGTGGCAGCTTCTATCCAGAATACACGAACATCTTCAGGGCGAACCCCCGACTTCTTCAGCAGCTTCGCTCCAATAGTCTACACAGAGTGTGCAGAAGTGCAGTATCAGTACAACCGACCCCATGTACTAGTTAGTATCTTGAATAACCTCGTCGAAGTAGTGACGTGGCTCTTAGTTGAAAGATGTTCAGTAATAAACACTATGATGTAAACTAGCAATAAAACTATACAACAACATAATAGAATAGAGTACACAATGGGATTATACGAAGTAATAAAAGAGTACCAGAAAGAATCACAATTCAACAGTTTCCAATATCTTAACCGGCTCTTTCCTTAGAACGAAAGCCCGTGAACCACAACAATCACCTCAAAACTTTCATAGTGTGAAAGATGTACTCCAGACATCAAATCTAATGGCACGACAACACCCTTCGTGCATTTATCTCATCCTCACCATATATGCGTAAAGCAATACCAACCAAATGATAGAAATACCGATAATAGAAATGACAAGGGAAGAAATACGCAAGAAAAACTGATGAACGAGGATGTACAGAAGAACATCAGTAACAGACTAAATGGGGAGCATAGAGTTAATGACAACAATTAGGAAAAAGGTTATAACTTCAACTAACTAGCATGATGGAAGCGTGAAGATAAATATGACAAATAAGAGGACGAAAGAGGAGTACATGTTCTTTATAATAAAACAAGTAAAGCATGGAGGGCCTACATGAGAGAAGACTTGTACCTAAGTGCAACAAAACGAATATGACAAGAATGCAATTATAACAGCATAAAGTAGACATGATGTTTACAAGTTAAACAGATAAAAACTATAGGCAACAGAACAACGATTGAGATAGAGGGTAAGGACAAAACAGTGATGACAAACCACATAAGAACCATAAGTATGCCCATAAAAATTCAAGGTAAGACATAAAGATATCTACAAGAAAAGGATATCATAACATAATGCATGTCCCTCGTCCTTACTTGCACAGAAACACCCATCGTGCCATGTACTCGCAATGATACAAAAGTATAAATAAAATGGCACGGAATCACCCTTCGTGCTTTTACTCGCACATGACATGGCACGACATCACCCTTCGTGATTTTACTCTCAATAATATGGCACGACATCACCCTTCGCGCTTTTACTCTCAATAATATGGCGTGACATCGTCCTTCGTGCTTTTACTCTCAATAATATGGCACGGCATCACCCTTCGTGCTTTACACTCTCAATGATATGGCACATAATCACCCTTCGTGCTTTGCACTCTTCCTCACATGGTAATGAATATAAAATGGCACGGCATCACCCTTCGTTCTTTACACTCTTCCTCACATGATAATGAATATAAAATGGCACGACATCATCCTTCATGATTTACACTCTTCCTTAACAAGCATACGAATATCAATAAAATGGCAAGGCAGGAAGTATATATATAACATCGAGGAGAGTGATCAACGAATATTCCAAACAAAGTTCTCAATTACTGCTTTACAAGCCAATAATGATTCAATGAACCCTCAAGGGCCACATAATTCAAGTACTTCACAAATCTCACAATTCATTAGCAACACATGTATAGAATCCAACATCCCAAAATATCGGCCATAACAATGTAGTAGTGATCAAGAGACGACCAAACAAGAAACATCAATGTATACCCAAAATTCTATCCAGTTTGATCAAGTTCTTAGGCTAGGTCTTTATTTCTAACATTTTATACTATGTTCTTAACATCTGTAAATCAAGTGAGGCATGAAGCAAGGAGGTTACGTAATTCTACAAGACACAATTATAACATCATCTACCCATGAGCATGATTAACCCCGACACATACATATAAGCCTGCCACCTCACATATGTATCACCCTCGCATGTAGCAAACAATGGCAAATAGGAGGAAAATTTCCCTCAACAAAGTTAGGCAAAATACTTACCTCGATTCGGCTAAATCGACACTTAACCTAGCCTTTTCCTCTAAAAATTATCCTCGGCTTGACTCAATCTAGCCAATGACGACTTCCATACATTACACGATACAAGAGAAAATAACTTCAATTAATAAAGCTGTGATTTTTATTCAATTCCTAAAAATTCAACAAAAGTCAAATCCCTGGCCCGCCCGGTCAAATTCCGGGTCCAAGGGTGGATCTTGACTACCCACAACCTCACGAGTCCAAATATGTGATTTGTTTTCAAATCCGAGTCCTATTCGACTCTCAAAACCCAAATGTTCATTTTTCAAAACTTTGACAAAATCCCCATGTTTTCCCATGAATTTGATGTTAAAACTTTTAATAAGTCATGAAATATAGTTGGAAATTGATTAAAGATACTTACCTAATGTTTTGGTATGAAAATCCCCTCTCAAAATTGCCTCACCTCGAAGCTAGGGTTCAAAAATATGAAAAACGAAGCAAGAACTCGGAATTCTCAGTAGTTAACAAGTCGCAGATGTTGCATTTGCGACAGGGGGTTCGCAAATGCGAAGGATTCATCGCATTTTCGAACCTGAAGGGATTCTTCTAAGGTCGCATTTGCGACAAAGACTTCGCAAATGCGAAGACCAGCCTTCGCAAATGTGAAGACCAGCCTTCGAAAATGTGGTTGATCAATCGCAAATACAAAAAAACTCCCCAGTCGCCGAGGCATCGATATTGCAAGACTTCTTCGCAAATGTGATGGTCGCATTTGTGATAAAAATATCGCAAATGCGAAGAAACCATAACCAGAAATCAAAATTCATGAAAAACCATTTCGAAACAAATCTGAAACTCACCCGAGCCCTTGGGGCTCTAAACCAAATTTTCACAAAAGTCTAACAACATGACACGAAATCGCTCGCGCACTTAAATCATCAAAATAACTTCTAAAACCATGAATAGGATGCCAAAACACATGAAATTCAAACTAAACTTCAAGAATTTCTAGAATCGCAACCGAGCGTCCGAACCACATCAAATCAACTCTGATTGGCCTAAAATTTTACACACAAGTCACACTTTCCATTACGGACCTATTCCAACTTCCGGAATTAGAATCTGACCCCGATATCAAAAAGTCCATTCCCGGTCAAACTTCTAAAAATCCAACTTTCACCATTTCAAGACTAATTCAACTACGGATCTCCAAATTACAATCCGGACGCATTCCCAAGTCCAAATAACCCAATGGAGATAACGGAATGAACGAAACTCCATTCCTAAAAGTTCAAACTTAGTCAATTCTTCCAACTTAGAACTTAAATCCTGAAGTTCATTCTTCCAAATTGATTCTGGATAGCTTGAAAACCAACACCGACAATTTACGCAAGTCATAATACATCATGTGGAGATATTCAAACTCTCAAAACACTGAACAAAGTGCAGATACTCAAAACGACATGTCGGGTCGTTACATCTTGTGACACCAGGTCTTCGCATACACACACTAGTAGACTCTTGGTTTTGGTTTTATTTCATTGATCATGATTGCACTTATTAGCTTTCGTGCTATTTATTTCTTTAAATCTATTAATTCTTGAACTTTTTAAAAATTTAAAAGTTTGATTGCTTGGAAAACTCTTTAAAGGAGGAATCACTTAGTTTGCTCACTATTGGCTTGCTTGGCGATGACGCTGGGTGCCATCACGGCCTAAAATGCAATTGGGTCGTGACAACATGGTATTAGAGCACTAGGTTCACATAGGTCTCACAAGTTATGGGCAGGCCTAATAGAGTCTTGTGAATCAGTGCGGAGACGTTCGTACTTATATTCGAGAGGCTATAGGGTGTTAGGAAACTATTATTTATTCATCTCCCATCGTGTAGTGATGGGGTACTAAGTTTCTTCTATTACTCTCTCACATATAGTGAGAACACGCACGACAGATGTTCCGGACTCCCCCTGTTGCTAGAGGCCGAGACATAGGCCGACAGAGGACATCGACCCGAGTTAGGGGATGAGGACGTCCCAGAGTTGCCCCAGTTGCACCACCAGTAGACCTAGTGGAGGATATCATTGATGAGGAGCAGGGCGAGGTTCCCCACAGAGCCTGCCCAGATTGATTTCATGACAATACCGGGCTTTAAAGAAGTCATGGGTCATCTTCTACGGTTCATGGATTGTATGACCTAGGCTGGTTTATTTCGAGTAGATCCAACCACAACTCAGGCGGGAGGGGTAGCACAGACCCCTACTGCTCAGGAACCTGGGCATGCATCTGCAGTATATCAGACCTCGGGCATACTACCCGTGGGCGGAGCCCAGCCAGTTGCAGCAGTTGTACCTAAGCCTAGACCAGCTGCGACTGGCGAGCCGTATAAGCTATTGGATAGATGTACCAGGCTTCACCCTTCGGTCTTTTGGGGGTGAGCAACATAAGGATCCACAGGACTTCATTGATAGGTGTAGGGACAGACTTCACAACATGAACATATTGGATTCTCATGGGGTGAATTGCACTACCTTTGAGTTCGAGGGCAGAGCACGTAGGTGGTGGAAGTCTTATCTTCTTGGCAGACCAGCAAGTTCTCCTCCCATGACTTCGACCAGTTCAAATGCATATTCTTGGACAGGTGTATTCCACTTTCCAAAAGGGAAGAGTTGGGGTATCAGTTTGAGCAGCTCAAGCAAGGTCAGATATCAATGACCGACTATGAGGTGAGATTCTCTATGTTGTCTTCCCATGCACTTATGATACTTCATACCGAAACAGAGAGGGTTCAGAGGTTTTTTGCGGGGTTGCACTCAAGTATTCCATCTAGTATGGCTCGGGAGGTTGAGATAGGGACTTCCTATCAGTTAGTAGTGGATATTGCTCGGAGGATTGAGGCTTATTGTCAGAGGGGTAGAGAACAGATGTAGCGGGACAAGATGTCTTGCTTTTATAAAGAGTTCAGAGGTTCCCTAACTGGTTGTAGAGGCTAGTTTGGGAGGGGTCAGCCTGGCAGGCCCCCATATTGAGCACTACCACCTCCTCCGGGTGTTCCAGCGCGACTCTATTCAGGGCTATGCCGGAGAGTTCTTATCACCAGCCTGCTATCTAGGGTTCTTCCAGTGCCTATTTCAGTGTCATGCCAGAGAGTTCATACCGCCCACCACTCTTCAGGGTTCTTCTAGTGGGTATTCGATCCATCAAGGTCAGACTTCAGGGCAGCATTCCACCGCTCTGAGAGGTTTCTATGAGTGCGGTGATTCTAGTCACTTGAATAGACATTGCCCTAGACTCAGGGGCAAGGCGGTGCAGCAGAGTCAGCAGCCCATGATTATAGCGCCAGTGGTCGCACCATCCATCCGACCGCCTAGAGGTGGAGGACATGTGGGTAGGGGCCTTCCTAAAGGTGGAGGTCAGGTAGGCGCAGGCCAACCAGGTGGCGCTCCAGCCGGATTCTATGCTTTCCCAGCCTGACCAGATACATTGGCCTCAGATGTCGTGATCAGAGGTATTATTTCTGTCTGCGATAGGGATGCCTTGGTACTATTTGAACAAGGGTCTACCTATTCATATGTATCTTCTCAGTTTTCTCATTTTCTATATATTCCTCGTGAGTCCTTGGGCTCTCCTATTTATGTGTCCACTCCTATGAGCAATTATGTTGTTATGGATCAGATATATCAGTTCTGTGTGGTCACATTCTGTGGTTACGAGACTAGAGAGGATCTTCTGTTGCTTGATATGACTGACTTTGAGGACATACTAGGCATGGACTGGTTATCCCGATATTGCACCATCCTTGATTTCCATGCCTAGACTGTTACTTTAGCGATGCCAAAGTTGCCTAGATTAGAGTTGAAGGGTTCTGTCACTAAATCTAGTCGGGTTATCTCTTTTATGAAGGCTCGACACATGGTTGAGAAGGGTTGTTTGTCTTATCTAGCCTATGTTTGTGATACAACCGCAGAGTCTCCGGCGATTGATTCAGTACCAGTAGTACGGGAGTCCTCCGACGTGTTTCCTTCTGACCTTCCAGGCATGCCACCAGATCGTGATATCGATTTCTGTATTGACTTGGCTCCAGGTACCCAACATATATCTATCCCACCGTACCGTATGACTTCGAAAGAGTTGAAGGATTTGAAGGAGCAACTTGAGAAGTTGCTAGAAAAGGGGTTCGTCAGACCAAGTGTATCACCTTGGGGTGCCTAGTGCTATTTTTGAAGAAGAAAGATGGGACTATGCGGATGTGCATTGATTACCGCCAGTTGAACAAAGTTACCATTAAGAACAAGTAATCGTTTCCACATATTGATGATTTGTTTGACCAATTGCAGGGTGCTAAAGTGTTCTTTAAGATCGATTTGATAGTGGTACCATCAGTTGAAGATCCGGGACTTGGATGTTCCGAAGACTACTTTCCGTACTAGATATGGCCATTATGAGTTTCTGGTGATGTCCTTCGTCTTGACTAATTCCACAACGACATTTATGGACTTTATGAATAGGATGTTCGACCTTATATTGATTCATTTTTCATTATCTTCATTGATGACATTTTGATTTACTCAGGTAGCATGGAGGAGAACAAAAATCATTTGAGAGTGGTGCTTCATACCTTGCAGGAACAGAAGTTGTATACTAAGTTCTCCAAGTGTGAGTTTTGGCTAGATTCTATGGCATTATTGGTGAATTTTATATCAGGCGAGTGTATAAGGAAGATCCTAAGAAGATTGAGGCAGTTCAGAGTTGGCCACGTCCTACTTCGGCGACTGAGATCAGTAGCATCTTGGAGTTAGCAAGTTATTATTCCCGGTCTGTGGAGGGCTTCTCATCTATTACAGAACCTTTGACTAGATTGACCCAGAAGGGTGCTCAATTCCGTTGGTCCGATGATTGTGAGGCGAGCTTCCACAAGCTCAAGACAACTTTGACTACAACACCAATCCTAGTGTTGCCTTCATGTTCAGGGATGTATATTGTGTATTGCGATGCTTCACGCTTTGTCTTGGGTTGTGTATTGATGGAGGAGGGGCGAGTGATTGCATATGCTTCACGTCAGCTGAAGCCTCAAGAGAAGAATTATCCTGTGCACGATTTGGAGTTGGCCGCGATTGTTCATGCTCTTAAGATCTGGAGGCACTATCTTTATGAGGTGTCCTATGAGGTTTACACCGATCATCACATCTTGCAGCATTTGCTCAAACAAAGGGATCTTAATTTGTTGCAGCACAGATAGATTGAGTTACTGAAGGATTACACCATCACCATTCTTTATCATCCGTGCAAGCGAATGTGGTCGTGGATGCCTTGAGAAGAAAGGCAGAGCATATGGATAGCTTAGCATTCATTTCAGCAGAGGATAGGAAACTAGCCTTGGACATTCAGTCTTTGGCTAACAGACTTGTGAGGTTGGATATCTCAGAGCCCAGCCGAGTTCTTGCATGCGTCATTGCACAATCTTCACTATTGGAGCAGATCAAGACTTGATGGTTCTCAGAGAGACGTTACTACAGGTTAGTGCCAAGGAGGTTTCTATTAGCGAGGATGGTGTTTTCTGATTCCAGTGTCGTCTATATGTTCCAAATATCGATGTCTTGAAGGAGAGGATTCTAGAGGAGGCGTACAGTTCTAGATATTACATTCATCCAGGTGCTACGAAAATGTTATGCGACCTGAGGCAGCATTATTGGTTGCGGCTGATCAAGAAAGACATAGTTGAGTATGTAGCCAGATGCATAAATTGCCAGTGGGTTAAGTATGAGCACAAGAGTCCAGGAGGCCTACACGAGTAGATGACTATACTTGAGTAGAAGTGGGAGCCCATTACTATGGACTTCGTAGTTGGGTTTCCGCAGACCTTGAGGAAGTTTGATGCAGTTTGGATCATTGTTGACAGGTTGACCAAGTCGTCACACTTCATTTTGGTTATGACTACTTATACTTCAGAGATATTGGCCTAGATTTATATTCAGGAGATAGTTCGGCTACATGGTGTGCCCGTTTCCATCATGTCAGACAGAGGTCCTCCGTTTACTTCACATTTTTGGAGAGTCGTACAGAGTGAGTTGGGGACCGTGTAGAGCTCAGCACATCATTTCCTCCACAGATCGACGGGAAGTCGAAGTGGAAACTTCATATATTGGATGACATGCTCAGAGTATGTGTGATTGACTTTGGGGGGCAGTGGGATCGATTATTTCCTTTGGTCAAGATTTCTTACAAGAACAGTTACCAGTACAACATCGAGATGGCCCCATTTGAGTCTTTATATGGTCGACGATGTCGTTCCCCCATCGGGTGGCTTGAGCCCATAGAGGCTAAGTTATATGATAATTATTTGGTGAAGGATGCCTTGGAAAAGGTAAAGTTGATTCAGGAACAACTTCGCACAGCATAGTCCAGACAGAAGAGTTACGCGGACCAGAAGACACGTGACTTATCATTTATGGTAAATGAGAAGGTTCTCTTGAAAGTCTCGCCGATGAAGGGGATCATGATATTTGGGAAGAAGGGAAAGTTGAGCCCAAGGTTTATAGGCCCATTTGAGGTGTTGAGACGAGTTGGAGAGGTTGATTATGAGCTTGCTTTGCCTCCTAGTCTATCGGGAGTTCATCCGGTCTTCCACGTGGCTATGCTAAGGAGGTATCTTGCCGACTTGGCCATGTGTTAGAATTCAGCAAGATTCAGTTAGATGTTAGTCTGGGTTATAAAGAGAAGCCAGTTTCCATTGTTGATAAGCAGGATCGCTAGTTGAGATCCAAGAGTATTTCTGCGGTAAAGGTTCAGTGGAGGGGCCAACCAGCCGAGGAGCCTACTTGGGAGTCCAAGGAGGACATGCAGAGCAGATACCCACACTTATTCAGCACTCCACGTATGATTCTGGAGCCGTTCGAGGACGAACGTTTGTTTAAGAGGTGGAGAATGTAATGACCCGACCAGTAGTTTTGCTTTTTAAAACCCTGTTCCCCTAAATGAGACTCCGCGTATGTGCTTTTACTGTTTTATGACTTTTTGGGGATGATTAGTTCGAGATTTGGAAGGGTTCGGGTCGAAATCGAAATAATTGGTTCCTCAAGTCGGTCTTAAAAGGCTAAGTTTGACTTCAGTCAATATTTTAAGTAAACAAACTCGGAATTGGGATTTGACGGTTCCAATAGGTCTGTATAATGGTTTCGTACTTGGGCCTATACTGGGACCGGGTTTTGGATGACCCCAGAGCGTTTCAGCGCCTAATATTGAAAATCGGTTCCTTGAAGGTTCTTGAACTTCTTTAAAATTAGTTTAGCGTAGGTTTTTGTGATATCAAGGTCCGAATGGAATTCCGAGACCGGAAATATTTCTGTAATGTTATTTAAGACTTACACGCAAAATTTGGTGTCAATCAGAGTAGTTTAAGTACATTTTGGTGCAATAGGAGTAAATTGAAGAAGCCCGCCAATTCAAGCGAGTCCATTTTATTATTTCAAATGTGTCGGTATGTTTGGGAGGGGCCTCGGGGCCCCCAGGTACTAATCGGACGAGGCACGGACCAAGTTAGAACTTGGGAGCAACAGATGAAGCTCCCAGCTGCTGGTGTAATCGCACCTGCGCTTGGTCAGCCGCAGGTAAAGGTTCAGTGGAGGGGCCAACCAGCCGAGGAGCCTACTTGGGAGTCCAAGGAGGACATGCGGAGCAGATACCCACACTTATTCAGCACTCCACGTATGATTCTGGAGCCGTTCGAGGACGAACGTTTGTTTAAGAGGTGGAGAATGTAATGACCCGACCAGTAGTTTTGCTTTTTAAAACCCTGTTCCCCTAAATGAGACTCCGCGTATGTGCTTTTACTGTTTTATGACTTTTTGGGGATGATTAGTTCGAGATTTGGAAGGGTTCGGGTCGAAATCGAAATACTTGGTTCCTCAAGTCGGTCTTAAAAGGCTAAGTTTGACTTCAGTCAATATTTTAAGTAAACAAACTCGGAATTGGGATTTGACGGTTCCAATAGGTTTGTATAATGGTTTCGTACTTGGGCCTATACTGGGACCGGGTTTTGGATGACCCCAGAGCGTTTCAGCGCCTAATATTGAAAATCGGTTCCTTGAAGGTTCTTGAACTTCTTTAAAATTAGTTTAGCGTAGGTTTTTGTGATATCAAGGTCCGAATGAAATTCCGAGACCGGAAATATTTCTGTAATGTTATTTAAGACTTGCACGCAAAATTTGGTGTCAATCAGAGTAGTTTAAGTATATTTTGGCGCAATAGGAGTAAATTGAAGAAGCCCGCCAATTCAAGCGAGTCCATTTTATTATTTCAAATGTGTCGGTATGTTTGGGTGGGGCCTCGGGGCCCCCAGGTACTAATCGGACGAGGCACGGACCAAGTTAGAACTTGGGAGCAACAGATGAAGCTCCCAGCTGCTGGTGTAATCGCACCTGCGCTTGGTCAGCCGCAGGTGTGATCCAGGAGCCGCTAAAGCGGATGAGAAAAGGTTGCCCTGGGTCTGCAGGAGCGAGGCTGTTAGCGCGTTGTGAACGCGCATGTGCGATGGCTGTGATCGCAGAAGCGGCAATGTCCGCAGGCGCGAAAGAGCCGGCCGCAGAAGCGGTTACGCAGGAGTTGCCCTAGATCCGTAGGTGCGATGGGCGAGTGGCTAGGCTTGTTCCGCAGAAGTGGTCTTTTGACTGCAGAAGTGGTCCCGCAGAATCAGAAGTCCCTTTGTAGGTGCGAAAATCGCTGAAGGCAGAATCCTTCAATTAAAGCGTGACTTAGTCATTTTTGGCTCATTTATTCCGTTGTTGGGCGATTCTTGGAGCTCTTAGAGAGGGGATTTTCATCTAACACTATGAGGTAAGTAATTCCTACAAAATATGAGTCAAATACATACCTTATGGGTAGATTATAATGTGTAAATTAGTGGAAACCATGGGTTTAGGTGAAAACATAGATTTTTGATAAAAATGAGATCTAATCACGAAATTCGTTATAAAATCTACTAAAATAATATATTTGAGTTCATCAGGTTATGGGTAACAACTTTCTTCAAAAATTTTCGGAATCCGGGCACGTGGGTCCGGGCGTGAATTTTAGGAATTTCACATTTAGGGTTGGGTACCTCTTTAATAGTTAGAATATGAACTTTTGAGCATGTATTGATTAGTTTATATACTATTTGATTAGTTTTGGGTTGATTCGGCACCATATTGAGGGTTTGAGCACATTCTTGGACCGGGAAGTAGGCCTTGAGACGAGGTAAGTCTCTTTTTTAACCTTGTAAGAGGGAATTAACCACATAGGCGAACTTAATAAACATTTACTTGTATTTGAGGGGGGGCTACGTATGTATGAGGTGACAAGAGTCCGTTAATAGCTATTATTCATGGTTCTGTCCGAGTAGATTTAGGTTCACATCATGCTTTATTGATATTGTTTCTTATTTATGTTTACTAATTACATACAATAAAGTTGAGGTTGAGGATTACGATATTTGTAAAGTTCCTAGTTGAATTTATTCTTTTGAAAATAATTGAAGGGTAATATGATAACTTGAGAAAATCTACGTTCAACCGCTTCGCAAGTATATTCCGCGAGCGGGGTAAATTTCCACTACTCACATCGAAGCGGGTTTTTCGCCTCGGCAGGTTATTTGATGCATCTATGGTTCGGGCCGTTCGACCTTCGGCAGTGCATAGTATATGAAAATGTATATTTTGATCGGGCCGTACGTCCTCGGCATAATTCGTGTGTGAAGATATCAGAACCCCTTTTATATTGAATATTGTTTCATGGACTTGAGAGGTGAAAGGATTAGATGAGAGAAATGACTTGGTTCCTACTAGAAATAAATAGATCTGAGTTTATTTCTCACTTTTATATATCATGTTTAATTAGAACTTCGTATTATTATATTTTGGACCATAGTAAGCGTCAAAGTCGACCCCTTGTCACTACTTCTTCGATGTTAGATTTGATACTTACTTGGTACATGTTGTTTATGTAATCACGCTACACTTCTACACTTGATATGCAGGATCTTAGGCAGGTGCATCTGGATACCAGTCTAGTGCGCATGCTTGACTTTTGTTTCAAGACTACACGGTGAGCTGCCTTTCGAGCCGTTCTACAACAGTCTAAGTCTTTTTGTTGTTTCGTTCTGTCTGGTTTATTTCAGACAGTAGAGTAGAAAATCTTTTGTATATTCTACTAGTAGCCCATACTCTTGTGGCACCAGGTTTTGGCACACACACTAGTTGACTCTTGCTTTTGGTTTTATTTCATTGATCATGATTGCACCTATTAGATTTCGTGATATTTATTTGTTTAACTCTATTACTTCTTGATCTTTTTAAAAATTTAAAGGATGTTTGATTGCTTTTAAAACTATTTAAAAGGAGGAATCACATAGTTTGTATAACGACCCGACCGGTCGTTTTGAGCTCTAGCGCGTCGTTCTACGGTTTGAAGTCATGATCAGCTTCGTTTCGGGTATTATGACGTGTAGGTGTGGTCGGAACTGAATTTCAGGAAGTTTGGAGTCAATTTAGGAAGAAAATTCTCAATTCGGAAGCCTTAAGTTGGAAGAATAAACTAAGATTGGAATTTTGAGTAAACGACCTCCGAATCAGGATTTGAAGGTTCCTATAGGTTCGTATGATGATTTCGGACTTGGGTGTATGTCCGGATCGGTCTTTGGATAACTCGGGAGCATTTCGGCGTATATTGTGGAAGTCAGCATTTTTGAAGAAATTTCCTAAGTTTGGCTTGAAGCGCATTTCAGTAATAATTATATCCGTTTGGGATTCACAGCTTGGGAATAGCTCCGTATGGTGATTCTGTAGTTGGGAGCACAATCGGAAGTGAATTCGGATGTCCGTAGGTCATTTTGAAGTCATTTGGCTAAAGATAGAAATTTGAAGGTTTTTGAGAAATCCGACCGGAAGTGGAAATTTTGATATCAGGGTCGAAATGCGATTTCAGAAGTTGGAGCAGGTCTGTAATGTTGAATATGACTTGTGTGAAAAATTTGGGGTCAATTAGACGTGATTTGATAGTTTTCGACATCGGATGTGGAAGTTTGAAATTTCAAAGTTCATAAAGGTTGAGTTGTAGTGCAATTCATGATTTCGACGTTGTTTGATGTGATTTGAGGCCTCGAGCGAGTTCGTATCATGTTTTAGAACATGTTGGTATAATTGGTTAAGCTCCCGAGGGCCTCAGGTGGATTTCGGAAGGTTAACAGAATGGATTTCGGGCCAAAACAGCTGCTGAAATTTCTGCTGCAAATCTGTTTTGGACAGCAACTGATGCATCAAAGAGCTAACTTTGGAAGCTTATATATCAAAATCTATAAGGAATCTGAAAATTTGCAAAATATAAAAGTTGTAGACCTTGCATTCTAGTTTTCAAAGTTAAACCATTTATGATTTGGACATTTTGATCAGAAATTTATGATCGATTGAAGATGGCTGGCGAAGCAGTTTCGACAGAATTTACTTATGCATGGAGCCGACTTTAGAAGCTCCTACCTCGGACTATATAAAGACTTATATGGTGTACAACCTATCAAATTAAATATCTTTGAGTCTAGTTTCTAAATCTTCAAACCGTTTGTCATTTGAATATTTCTACAAGGAGTTATGAGCATTTTAACATAAGAAGTACTACAAGGGAAAAATCTAATAGGATGTACAACCTGCACAGCGCAAGGTACAACTCGATGAAGCCTGGGCATATTGTTTAAACACGAGTTTTGGCCCATTTCTTTCATTTGGCTTGGACGATTTTGGAGAGCTCAAGGAGGGATTTTCATCAAGCAACACTAGGTAAGTGATTTCTTCCTATTTTTGAGTTAAATATGTGATCTTACATGGATTTAGACATGAAAAATTAGTATAAATTTGGGATTTTTGGGGAAGACGTAGAATTTCGAATTTTGTACTTTTACCATGAATTTGAGCATGAAAATTAGAGAAAATTGTATATTTTAGTTAGTAAAGCTATGGGTAGAATTTATCTTCAAGAAATTTTGGAATCCGGGCACGTGGGCCCGAGGGCATTTTGGTCAACTTTTCGAGCGGAGTTTGGAACTTATATAATTTGAATTGTTACAAGTATTAGAGTGAATTTTTATTGGTTTTCCCGTTATTTGAATAGTTTTGGGGCGTTGTGCATCAATTGGAGTCGTCAGAAGGGCTTGGAAGCTGGTTATTGAATTTCAGAGTGAGGTAAGTCTCCTTTCTAACTTTGTGATGGGGAATTTCCCCCATAGGTGCACTAAATGAATACATGCTATTATTTGCGGGAGATACATACGCACGAGGTGATGGGAGTCCGTGCGTAGCTACTATTATGCAATGTCGGGGTAGTCTAGGACCCACTAGCATGCTTTACTTGTTGTACTTGTGACCTTGTCAATAAAATATCATGTGATGCTTTCAATTAGTATCTAAATCTTTGAGAAGGATAGAGTTTACTTTTCTTAATCACCTATAAGGAGAATTGATTCTTCCTTGGATAATTGTGTTTCGGATAAATCTATAGAGTCCGGAACCCTGTCGAAATTGGCAAGTAAATCTCCAGAAAGGTTTTAAATACTATTCTCATGTTTATTAAAAGGAGAATTTTATAACTTCATAGAACAACTAATTTTCCTGTTTTCTTGATAAAAATGTGGTTTATTGGTGTGAATATGTGTAACTTTGGGTGCCTGAGTCGCATGTATGATTTGCGAGCAGGATGACCCTATATTTATGTATATTTATACGGGGACCCGAGTCGCAGGTATGATTCGCGAGCGGGGTAGCCCTAGTATTATTTTAACCGCGTCGCATGTTCGATTCGCGAGCGGGGCAGATAGATGCATCGATGGTTCATCCCGTTCGACCCTTGGCATTACTTGCGCATGATAATTGCTGCGTATTTTCTGTAATTATTACCTGTTTATTGGCCTATGAAGTTTTAATTGATAACTGAAATGACGAAGATTTAAAGTGTTAAATGTGGAAGGAGTTGATATTATTTATTCCTGATTTTAATAAATTGCCTATGACATTCATGCTTAGTGTCTCACTTGATTATACTAAATTGACTTCTAGCAAGTGTCTGATACCTCTCGTCACTACCTCTCTGAGGTTAGGCGGGATACTTACTGAGTACGCGTTGTTTTCGTAATCATGCTACATTTGTTGTGCATTTTTATTGCACAGGTACTTTTAATTCGATGTGACTGGTTTGGAGACTGTCACAACCCAAATTCCCTCTGTTGGGTATCGTGATGGCACCTAGCCTTAGGGACTAGGTAAGCCTAGAAGTTAGTGAATAAAAACAATAAATAAAGGAAAACTAATAGTCTTGATATAGAATCTCAACAGAATGTACAAACTTTCCCAAAACCGGTAGTACAAGTCATAAGCTCTATGAATCTTCTACAATTTCGAAGTACAACTTCTTGGAAATAGATACAACATTGTATGAATAATAAATACAAAAAAGGTGACTCCGACGCTTGCGAACGCAGCAGCAGGTTACCTTGAGTCCCCTCGGCAACCATCCACACAGCTACTACAATATATACCTGGATCTGCACACAAAAATGTACAGAAGTGTAGTATGAGCACACCACAATGGTGCCCAGTAAGTATCAAGACTAACCTGGGTTGAGTAGTGACGAGGACTACTCAAGACACCACTGGTCTACAAGATAAATAACATGAATGTTGAAATGACCGAACATTACATCTATCGAAGACTTCACGGAATAATTTACAACAATGACAATATAATGCGGAAGGCAATTACAGAAATCAATCACGAAACAGGACAAAATTACCCAGAAAGATGGACAACAAAACAAGTTAAACCGAAAGGAAACACAATACAATAGAGAACACCAATAACTCTACATCGGTTTGTTCACATCGAGCCTTAGCCACTAAAATCCGTATACTGGTGGAAATGTTTAAACAACAGTTCATATGAAAAATTTTGCAAATAGAAATCCTTTTAGTATGGAAGAGTTTCCTTTGAAAACATATTTTCTCCAAAAGTAGATATAAGTATATTTAATAGAGAGAATTACGTAAAACATAAGTTCTTTCAAAATACGAAACTTCTCAAAGATGTTTTCCCAATAAATGACTTCCAAATATCATTTTAGGCAAGACTAGTGCTTTTCAAATATACCTTCGATGTAAAAGTCATTCAAGTATAATCATTTCAAACCATTTCTTTTTCAATAAGACTTTTCAACAAAATCCCTTGATCAAAATCTCCTCAAGATTTATCCACCAGAACTCAGTCCGTAACTCAGAAATTACCATGCCGTAAAGGAGAAATATCAAATCTTGCCAATAAATGCAGTAAGAGATCAGTAGGAATATCAAAATTTAGAACAACAAAATGAAGTGCAAAAACAAGTGCACGTCATCACCCTTCGTGCTTTTACTCGCATCCTCACCAAAAAAAGTGCACGACATCACCCTTAGTGCTTTACTCTCATTCTCACCAAAACAAGTGCACGACATCACCCTTCGTGCTTTTACTCGCATCCTCACCAAAAAAAGTGCACGACATCACCCTTAGTGCTTTACTCTCATTCTCACCAAAACAAGTGCACGACATCACCCTTCGTGCTTTTACTCTCATAACATGGAATGACATTATACTTCATGATTTAATATCATAACACGGCATGTCATTATCCTTCGTGCTTTAATATCATAACATGGCACAACATTATCCTTCGTGCTTCAATATCATAACATGGCACAGAATCACCCTTCGTGCTTTAATACTCTCATCCTCACGATACACGGCATCACCCTTCGTGCTTTACACTCTTCCTCACCCAAAAAATATCAAGAACAACAGTTTGGCAAGGAAAAACAACAATATGACCCCATAAATCACCACATACCGGCAAGGGTGTCAACAATACAAACAATATCATTAACAGCATAACCAGTAATAGAAACCACAACATCCCGACAAGGGAGTCAACAGTACAAACAATATCATTAACAACATAAACAGTAATAGGAACCATCACATCCCGGCAAGGGAGTCAACAATACAAACCATATCATTAACAGCATAGACAGTAACATAAACCATAACATCCCGTCAAGGGAAACAACTGTAATGACCCGACCGTTCATTTTGCGTTATCGGACCCCGTTCCCCTAAATGAAACTTCCCATAGAGGCATTTTATGATTTATAACTTGCAGGGACTGGTGGTCCGGGATTCGGAGGTGTTTTGAGTGCAATAGGAACAATTGGTTCCTTAAGGTTGGCCTTTAAGGCCAAGTTTGACTTTAATCAACGTTTTGGGTAAACGACCCCGAAATCAAGTTTTGTCAGTTCCAGTAGCTTCGTGTGATGATTTCGTACTTGGGCGTATGTTCGGATTGGGTTTCTGATGACCCAGGGGCATTTCGGCGTCCAATATTGAAATAAGAAATTCCTTAAGTTCATATCTTGGTTTGGGACGTGTTTTTGTGTTCTCGAGGTCCGAACGGAATTCTGAGACCAGGAATAGTTCTGTTATGTTAATTATGACTTGCCTGCAAATTTTGAGGTCATTCCGAGTTTTATAGGTCTGTTCGGCTCGTTGTGAGCGAAGTCTAGAAAACTGAAAATTTCTACGTTTGGTTCTTGGGGTTTGGGGGTGTCATTTTGAGTTTTAGCATTGTTTTGGGTGTTCCGAAGGCTCGAGCGACTCTGTGTTATTATTTGGGACTCGTTGGTATATTTTGATTAGGGCTCGGGTGGGCCCAGGTGCCTTCTGGGCACCTAACGAGGCCAAAACCAGCTAAAACAACTGCTGGTGCAGCTGTTGCTGGTGTGACCGCAGGTGCGGTTGCCCAGCCGCAAGTACGGGACCGCTCCTGTGGTCCCAGCCTCACAGGTGCAGAAATTCAGGGGTTCCCCAGCCTTCGGAGGTGCGGAACCCTTTCCGCAGGGGCGGGTCCGCAGGTGCGGAAAAACTTCCACTAGTGCGATCCCCAGACCCCTCGCCAATTTCCGCAGGTGCGATCATTTATTCGCTGGTGCGGGACCACAGGTGCGGTAGCTTGGTTGCAGGTGCGGAAACCACTGGAGGCAGACCCCTTTAAATGTCTAAAACACGGGATTTTCTTCACTTTTCACATGCACAACCTCCATTAGAGGACCTCCAAGCTAGAGCAGCACCCCCACGACCTAAGTAGTGCCAAGGTAAGTAATTCCTCTCCATTTTCTTAAATCCTTACATGGAATTCTACTAGAATTGATTACTAAAAACATCAAAAATCAAGAATTGGGTAGTTCAAGTTAGGGCTCTTAAGAATTTGATAAACCACCCAATATTAGCTATGCATTCCAGAAAATAATGACGTAATTATGATCCTTAGGCTTCGGGTGAGTGATACCTACGAGAATTTTAGGAATCCGAGCGTGTGGTCCTGGGGTTGGATTTTAAGAATTTCTCCAAAATGTCGAATTTTTGGTGAATTAGAGTATTTTCCCTACTTTGAGCATGTATTGATGTTATTAAACTATATTTGGCTAGTTTCAGCCGTCGAGGGTAGATTTCAGAGATTCGAGCGCATCCTTGATCCGAGGGGTGGTTTCGTCGCGACGTGAGTTTCCTTTCCAACCTTGTAAGGGGGAAATTTCCCCAGAGGTTCCTTGTTTGCTATGTATACATGTTGTGGGGGCCGCATACGTACCAAGTGACGAGAGTTCGTACGTGGCGACTATATTTCTATATCGGGTAGCTTTAGGACTCACGAGCATGCCACTATGTGCCTTATTTTTACTTTTTATGTGATAAAAGTTGAAATTATTGTTGAGTTGTTATGGAAACATGAAACATTATGATTTGGATCCCAGTTGGCTATTCATGGTATTGACACAGTCCTGTTGAGTTCACTTTTGAATTGGTACACACATGTACTTTTATATATATATATATATATATATATATATATATATATATATATATATATATATATATATATATATATATATATATATATGTATATATGTATATATATGTATATATGCACTTGATATCGAGTTAGCACACGAGTCGCAAGGATGATGCGCGACCATGGGATAACTTATTATTATTATCGACTCAGCACACGAGTCACAGGGATGATGCCCGATCGTGGGATAACTTATTATTATTATCGAGTCAGCACATGAGTCGCAGGGATGATGCGCTATCGTGGGCTAGCTTATTATTATATCGAGTCAGCACGCGAGTCGCAGGTATGATTCGCGATCGTGGGATAGCTTATGACCCCAGTCCCTATGACCACCCTTATGACTCCGGGCGGTTGTCTTGTCCTGGTATGTGTATGATCACTTGAGTTTTGAGTCATTTAATAAAAATTGGAGTGTCAGGCATTGGTTAAGAGAAGAATTTTGATACCTTGTTGTCCCTTTTCAGTCATTATCTGGTTATCGTTATTTGTTATATACTTGGTGCTCACTGTTTTTCCATGCCTATTGTTTTAGCCATATTTCTTCATATATTATATTGCTGGACCTTAGTGACTATCTAGTCGACCTCTCGTCACTACTCTTCCGAGTTTGGGTGGCATACTCACTGGGTAAATATTTATTATGTACTCGTGATGCACTTTCTATTCTTCTGTACTTAACTGTACATGTCAAGAGGCTGGTACATCTGATTATCAGGCTGGCATTAGATACTGACTGGGCTGAGTCGACTTCGCGGTGAGCTGCTCTTCCTGACGGTCTCTGGAAGCACCCTGGATTTTCCCATCTGTTTCGGAGATTCGGGCGCATCCTTGATCCGAGGGGTGGTTTCGTCGCGAGTGAGTCTCCTTTCCAACCTTGCAATGGGGAAATGTCCCCATAGGTTCCTTGTTTGCTATGTATACATATTGTGGGGGCCGCGTACCTACCAAGTGATGAGAGTTCGTACGTGGCGACTATATTTCTATATCAGGTAGCTTTAGGACTCACGAGCATGCCACTATGTGCCTTATTTGTACTTTTTATGTGATAAAAGTTGAAATTATTGTTGAGTTGTTATGGAAACATGAAACATTATTATTTGGATCCCAGTTTGCTATTCATGGTATTGACACAGTCCTGTTGAGTTCACTTTTGAGTTGGTACACACATGTACTTATATATATATAAACACTTGATATCGAGTCAGCACACGAGTTGCATGGATGAGGCGCGGCCGTGGGATAGCTTATTATTATTATTATCGAGTCAGCACTCGAGTCCAGGGATGATGCACGATCGTGGGATAACTTATTATTATTATCGAGTCAGCACATGAGTCGCAGGGATGATGCGCTATCGTGGGCTAGCTTATTATTATATCGAGTCAGCACGCGAGTCACAGGTATTATTCACGATCGTGGGATAGCTTATGACCCCAGTCCCTATGACCACCCTTATGACTCCGGCCGGTTGTCTTGTCTTGGTATGTGTATGATCCCTTGAGTTTTGAGTCATTTAATAAATATTGGAGTGTCAGGCATTGGTTAAGAGAAGATTTTTGGTACCTTGTTGTCCTTTTTAAGTCATTATCTGGTTATCGTTATTTGTTATATACTTGGTGCTCACTGTTTTTCCATGCCTATTGTTTTAGCCATATTTCTTCATATATTATATTGCTGGACCTTAGTGAGTATCTAGTCGACCTCCCGTCACTACTCTTTCGAGTTTGGGCGGGATACTCACTGGGTAAATATTAATTATGTACTCATGCTGCACTTTCTATTCCTCTGTACTTAACTGTACTGGTGAGGAGGCTGGTACATCTGATTATCAGGCTGGCATTAGATACTGACTGGGCTGAGTCGACTTCGCGGTGAGCTGCTCTTCCTGACGGTCTCTGGAAGCACCCTGGATTTTCCTTTTGGCATTTTCCCGTCTGTTTCATTTAGACTATGGGATTGTGTATATATGTTATCCTTGTATATTATGATAGTTGGTCGTCATACTCATGACACTACTTCCTGGCACACACTTTGCATATATTTGAGTTTTGGGTTGTATATTCATATATATGCTTGTCTTTTGGCTCATGTATCAGATGGCTTTATTTTTATGTGACATGCTATTATCATGATAATAAATGCTTAAAACTGATAAAAGTTGGAATAATTAATCACATGGGAAGGGTAACACTAAGGGTAATTTATGTTGGCTTGCCTAACCCCGTTGTTGGGCGCCATCACGACCCGTCTGGGAATTTTGGTCATGACAACGTGGTATCAGAGCACTAGGTTCACGAGAGTCACACGAGTCCCGGGAAAACCCAGTAGAGTCTTACGGATCGGTATGGAGACGTTTGTACTTATCTTCATGAGGCAACAGGGTGTTAGGAATCCTCTACTTGTTCTTACTCTATCGTGCAACCTATGATTTACTAAATTCATTCTTCTATTCTCTCACAAATGGTGAGGATGCGCGCATCTCATGTTCCTGATCTGGGAGAGGGGGGTGCCCCCGCCGCTCGAGGCCGTGGTAGGGTTAGGGGTAGGGCACCTTCCCGTGGTAGGGGACGAGGGAATCCCAGAGCTATATCGGTCCCGCCACTAGAGGACCCTATATTAGAGGAGCAGGATGAGGTGCCTCCAGCAGATTCGGCACCCGTAGACCTTATGACGGCGCTGGGCTTTCAGGCAGCCATGGGCCGTATGATGAGATTCATGGACACCATGTCCCAGGCTGGTTTATTTCTAGTAGATCCTATCACTTAACAGGCTGGAGGGGGAGCCCAGACCCCTACTGCCCAGGTTCCAGGTCCGACAACAGCATTACATCTCACCCCGGGTACAGTGCCCATGGATGATGCCCAGCCTGTAGCGGCAACACCAGAGCCCAGACCAGTTGTGGGTGGTGACCAGCATAAGTTGTTAGACAGATGGACCCGCTTACGCCCTCCAGTCTTAGGGGGTGAGTGAGGTGAGGATGCCCATGATTTCATTGATAGGTGCATGGAAAGACTGCACAACGTGGGGATCCTAGCGTCTTATGGAGTGGATTTCACTGCTTTTCTGTTAGAGGGAAAGGCTCGCAGGTGGTGGCAGTCTTATATTCTCAGCAGGCCAGCCGATTCTCCTACTAGCACTTGGGAGCAGTTCACACAGATATTTTTGGATATGTATATTCCACCCTCTGAGAGGGAGGAGCTGAGGGGTCAGTTTGAGCTGTTAGAGCAGAGGCAGATGTCCGTGATGGATTATGAGGCCAGATTTTCAGAGCTGTCACGCCATGCTCTTATGATATTACCCGCCGATGTTGAGAGAGTTCGGAGGTTTGTGTTGGGGTTGCATCCAGGTACTAGGTCCACCATGGCTCGAGAGGTGGATATGGGTACCCCGTACCAACTTGTGGTCGAGATAGCTCGACGGATTGAGGGATACCGAATGAGGAGCAGGGAGCAGGGTCAGCAGGACAGGAGGGCCAGATTTGCTGGTGATTTCAGGGGTGTTCCAGTTAGGGGCAGGGGTCAGTTTGGAGGCAGTTGGTCTAGCAGACCTTCATATTCAACACCTCCACCACCTCCCCGAGGTCTCCCATTTAGGCCCCAGTTCAGTGCCATGCCAGAGCGCTCCTATCGACCTCCAGCTATTCAGGGTTCTCCCAGTGGTCATTCCAGTCATCAGAGATCTTTCGATCCTTATTTTAGTGCTATTCCTGAGGGCTTTCTTCGCCCTCCGGCCATTCCGGATTCTTCTTCGGGTCAGCAGGATATGTCATTTATGAGGTGCTTCGAGTGTGGGAACTTAGGCCATATCAGGAAGGATTTTCCCAACTATCGGGGCAAGGCCATGCAGCAGAGTCACCAGCCCGTGGTTTCAGCACCAGCAGTTCGACCACTTGGAGGTGGGGGTCAGGTTGGTAGGGGCCATCCTAGAGGGGGAGGCCAGTCCGAACGGGGTCAGTCAGCTCCAGCTCGTTCTGGGTGAGCTCAGCCTTCAGGTGCTCCAGCCAGGTTTTATGCCTTTCCGGCCAGATCAGATGCAGTGGCCTCAGATGCCGTGATCACAAGTATTATCTCAGTATGTGGTAGAGAGGCTTCAATATTGTTTGATCCAGGATCCACTTATTCATATGTTTCAGCCTTATTTGCTCCTTTTTCTGGATGTGTCTCGAGAGTCTTTGGGATCTCCTATATATGTGTACACTCATGTGGGCGACTCTGTGGTGGTAGACCAGGTGTATCGATCTTGTGTGATCACCTTCCGTGAGTTTGAGATCAAATCTGACCTTTTATTGCTCGACATGGTTGATTTTGAGGTTATTCTGGGCATGGATTGGCTATCTCCTTATCATTCCGTGCTCGATTTCCATGCCAAGACAGTTACTTTAGCCATGATTGAGTCTCCTAGGCTGGAGTGGAGGGGTTCTTCAGTTAGCGCATCCAGCCGGCTTATTTCATTCTTGAAGGCTCGACATATAGTCGAGAAGGGTTGTCTAGCCTATTTGGCTTATGTGCGGGACACCACTGCCGAGTCTCCGACGATTGATTCTGTGCCAGTTGTTCGAGAGTATGCTGATGTATTTCCTTCAGATCTTCCGGGCATGCCTCCGGATCGTGATATTGATTTCTGCATTGATTTAGCCCCAGATACTCATCCTATATCCATTCCTCCGTATCGTATGGCTCCGAAAGAGTTGAAGGAGTTGAAGGAGCAGCTTGAGGAGTTGTTAGCTAAGGGGTTCATCAGATCGAGTGTGTCGCCGTGGGGTGCTCCAGTTCTATTTGTGAAGAATAAGAAGGATGGGTCTATGCGGATGTGTATTGATTACCGCCAGTTGAACAAGGTTACCATTAAGAACAAGTATCCATTGCCGCGCATCGATGATTTGTTGGACCAGTTGCAGGGTGCTCGTGTGTTTTCTAAGAATGACTTGAGATCAGGGTATCATCAGTTGAGGATTCGGGCTCCAGATGTTCCGAAGACTGCTTTTCGTACGAGATATGGCCATTATGAGTTCATGGTGAAGTCTTTTGGCTTAACTAACGCCTCAGTAGCCTTTATGGACCTGATAAATAGGGTGTTGAGGCCGTATATTGATTCCTTCGTCACTTTCTTCATTGATGACATTTTGATTTACTCTCGAAGCCTGGGGGAGCACGAGCAGCATTTGAGAGTTGTGCTCTAGACCTTGCGAGAACAAAAGCTATATGCCAAGTTCTCCAAGTGTGAGTTTTGGTTGGATTCCGTGGCATTTTTGGGGCATGTGGTATCCGGAGAAGGTATCAAGGTTGATACTCAGAAGATCGAGGCATTTCAGAGTTGGTCGCGTCCTACTTCAGCTACTGAGATCAGGAGCTTCTTTGGCCTAGCAGGTTATTATCGCCGATTTGTGGAGGGTTTCTCTTCTATTGCCGCTCCATTGACTATATTGACTCAGAAGAATGCCCCGTTTTGATGGTCTGACGAGTGTGAGGCGAGCTTTCAGAAGCTCAAGACAGCATTGACCTCAGCGCCAGTTCTAGTATTGCCATCCGGTTCTGGAAGGTACACGGTGTATTGTGATGCTTCACGCATTGTCTTGGGTTGCGTGTTGATGCAGGAGGGGAGAGTTATTGCTTATGCTTCACGCCAGCTGAAGATTCATGAGAAGAATTACACTGTGCACGATTTGGAGTTGGCGGCGATTGTTCATGTTCTTAAGATCTGGAGGCACTATTTGTATGGAGTGTCCTGTGAGGTTTATACAGACCACCGCAGCTTGCAGCACTTATTCAAACAGAAGGATCTTAATTTGAGGCAGCGCATATGGCTTGAGTCGTTCAAGGATTATGATATCACCATTCTTTATCACCCAGGCAAGGCTAATGTGGTGGCAGATGCTTTGAGCCGGAAGGCTGAGAGTATGGGTAGCTTGGCTTATATTGCAGCGGAGGAGACACCTCTAGCCTTGAACATTCAATCCTTGGCCAATCACTTGATGAGATTAGATCTTTCAGAGCCTCGTCGAGTTTTGTAACATGTGGTTGCTCAGTCTTTGTTATTGGGAGAGATTAAGGCCCGACAGTTCTATGATCCGTGCTTGGTAGAGCTTCGGGAGACAGTGGTTCAGGGTAGGGCCAAAGAGGTTACTATTGGCGAGGATGGTGTTCTGAGACTTGAGGTCCGCTTATGTGTTCCTAATGTTGATGGTCTGAGGGAGAGGATTCTAGAGGAGGCACACAGTTCTCGATATTCTATTCACCTTGGTGCTACAAAGATGTATCGTGATTTGAAGCAGCATTTCTGGTGGAGGCGAATGAAGAAGGACATTGTGGAGTATGTGATTAGGTGCCTTAATTGCCAGCAGGTTAATTATGAGCACCAAAGGCCAGGGGGCCTACTTCAGCAGATGCCCATTCCTGAGTGGAAATGGGAGCACATTGCTATGGACTTCGTGGTCGGGTTGCCTCGGACTTTGCAGAAGGTTGTTGCGGTTTGGGTCATTGTGGACAGATTGACCAAATCGGCACATTTCATTCCAATGGCTACTACATATTCATCTGAGAGGTTTGCCCAGATCTACATTCGGGAGATAGTCCGGTTGCATGGTGTGTCGGTGTCCATCATATCAGATCGAGGCCCCCTAGTTCACCTCGCACTTCTGGAGAGCATTGCATAGTGAGAAGGGTACCCAGATAGACCTCAGCACAACATTTCATCCTCAGACTGATGGCTAATTAGAGCGTACAATTCAGATATTGGAGGACATGCTCAGGTCATGTGTGATTGATTTCGGGGGTCAGTGGGATGAGTTCTTGCTTTTGTCAGAGTTTGCTTACAATAATAGTTATCAGTCCAGCATTGAGATGGCACCATTTGAGGCTTTGTATGGTCGGCGATTTCGTTCTCCTATCGGGTGGTTTGAGCCTCGCGAGGCTAAGTTATATGGCACCGAAATGGTGAGGGATGCCTTAGAGAAAGTGAAGTTGATTCAGGAGAGACTCCGTATAGCACAGTCCAGACAGAAGAGTTACGCGGATCAGAGGGCGCGTGATGTATCATTTATGGAAGGAGATAGGGTCCTGTTGAAAGTTTCGCCTATGAAGGGCATTATGAGGTTTGGGAAGAAGGGCAAGCTGAGCCCAAGGTTTATAGGTCCATTCGAGGTGTTGAGGCGAGTTGGGGAGGTTGCTTATGAGCTGGCCTTGCCTCCCAGCTTATCAAGAGTTCACCCAGTTTTTCATGTATCCATGCTCCGGAGGTACCACACCGACTTCTCTCATGTGGTCACTTTCAGCACTATTCAGTTGGTTGAGAGGTTGGGCTACGAGGAGGAGCTAGTTGCTATTGTTGATAGACAGGACCGCTAGTTGAGGTCCAAGAGAGTTTCTGCCGTAAAGGTCCAGTGGAGGGGCCAACCAGGTGAGGAGGCAACCTGGGAGTCCGAGGAGGACATGTGGAGCAGATATCCACAGTTATTCAGCACTTCACGTATGATTCTAGACCCGTTCGAGGACAAACGTTTGTTTAAGAGCTGGAGAATGTAACGACCCGACCGGTCATTTTGCATTATCAGGCCCCGTTCCCCTAAATGAAACTTCTCATAGCGACATTTTATGATTTATAACTTGCGGGGACTGGTGGTCCGGGATTCGGAGGTGTTTTGAGTGCAATAGGAACAATTGGTTCCTTAAGGTTGGCCTTTAAGGCCAAGTTTGACTTCGGTCAACGTTTTGGGTAAACGACCCCGAATCAAGTTTCGTCGATTCCAGTAGCTTCGTGTGATGATTTCAGACTTGAGCGTATGTTCAGATTGGGTTTCTGATGACCCGGGGGCATTTCGGCGCCCAATATTGAAATAAGAAGTTCCTTAAGTTCATATCTTGGTTTGGGACGCGTTTTTGTGTTATCGAGGTCCGGACGGAATTCTGAGACCGATAATAGTTCCGTTATGTTAATTATTACTTGCATGCAAAATTTGAGGTCATTCCGAGTTGTATAGGTCTGTTCGGCACGTTGTGAGCGAAGTCTCGAAAACTGAAAATTTCTAAGTTTGGTTCTTGGGGTTTGGGGGTGTGATTTTGAGTTTTAGCGTTGTTTTGGGTGTTCCGAAGGCTCGAGAAAGTCCGTATTATGATTTGGGACTCGTTGGTATATTTGGATTAGGGCTCGGGTGGGCCCAGGTGCCTCCCGAGCACTTAACGAGGCCAAAAACCAACTAAAACAACTGCTAGTGCAGCTGGTGCGACCGCAGGTGCGGTTGCCCAGCCGCAGGTGCGGGACCGCTCCTGCGGTCCCAGCCTCGCAGGTGCAGAAATCAAGGGGGCCCCCAGCCTTCGTAGGTGCGGAACCCTTTCCGCAGGGGCGGGTCCGCAGGGGCGGGTCCGCAGGTGCGGAAAACCTTCTGCTGGTGTGATCCCCAGCCCCCTCGCCAATTTCCGCAGGTGCAGTCAGTTCTTCGCTGGTGCGGGACCGCAGGTGCGGTACCTTAGTCGTAGGTGCGGAAACCATTGAAGGCAGACCCCTTTAGATGTCTAAAACACGGGATTGTCTTTACTTTTCACAGGCACAACCTCCATTAGAGGACCTCCAAGCCAGAGCAACACCCCCACGACCTAAGTAGAGCCAAGGTAAGTAATTCCTCTCTATTTTCCTAAATCTTTACATGGAATTCAACTAGAATTGATTACTAAAAACATCAAAATCAAGAATTGGGTAGTTCAAGTTATAGCTCTTAAGAATTTGATAAACCACCCAATACTAGCTATGCATTTTAGAAAATAATGACGTACTTATGATCCTTAGGCTTCGGGTGAGTGATCCCTTCGAGAATTTTAGGAATCCGAGCGTCTAGGCTTGAGGTTGGATTTTTAGAATTTCTCAAGAATGTCGAATTTTGGGTGAATTAGAATAGTTTCCGTTCTTTGAGCATGCATTGATGTTATTAAACTATATTTGGCTAGTTGCGAGCCGTCGAGGGTAGATTTGTAAGATTCGAGCGCATCCTTGATCCGAGGGGTGGTTTCGTCGCGAGGTGAGTCTCCTTTCCGACCTTGTAAGGGGAAAATGTCCCCATAGGTTCCTTGTTTGCTATGTATACATGTTGTGGGGGCCGCGTACATACCAAGTGACGAGAGTCCGTACATGACGACTATATTGCTATATCGGGTAGCTTTAGGACTCACGAGCATGCCACTATGTGCCTTATTTGTACTTTTTATGTGATAAGAGTTGAAATTATTGTTGAGTTGTTATGGAAACATGAAACATTATGATTTGGATCCAAGTTGGCTATTCGTGGTATTGACATAGTCCTGTTGAGTTCACTGTTGAGTTGGTATACACATGTACTTATATATATACACACTTGATATCGAATCAGCACACGAGTTGCATGGATGATGCGCGGCCGTGGGACAACTTATTATTATTATTGAGTCAGCACTCGAGTCGCAGGGATGATGCACGATCGTGGGATAACTTATTATTATTATCGAGTCAGCACACGATTCACAGGGATGATGCGCTATCGTGGGCTAGCTTATTATTATATCGAGTCAGCACGCGAGTCGCAGGTATGATTCGCGATCGTGGGATAGCTTATGACCCCAGTCCCTCTGACCACCCTTATGACTCCGGCCGGTTGTCTTGTCCTGGTATGTGTATGATCCCTTGAGTTTTGAGTCATTTAATAAATATGTGAGTGTCAGGCATTGGTTAAGAGAAGATTTTTGGTACCTTGTTGTCCCTTTTCAGTCATTATCTGGTTATCGTTATTTGTTATATACTTGGTGCTCACTGTTTTTCCATGCCTATTGTTTTAGCCATATTGCTTCATATATTATATTGCTGGACCTTAGTGAGTATCTAGTCGACCTCTCGTCACTACTCTTTCGAGTTTGGGCGGGATACTCACTGGGTAAATATTTATTATGTACTCATGCTGCACTTTCTATTCTTCTATACTTAACTGTACAGGTCAGGAGGCTGGTACATCTGATTATCAGGCCGGCATTAGATACTGACTGGGCTGAGTCGACTTCGCGGTGAGCTGCTCTTCCTGACGGTCTCTGGAAGCACCCTGGAGTTTCCTTTTGTCATTATCCCGTCTATTTTATTCAGACTATGGGATTGTGTACATATATGTTATCCTTGTATATTATGATAGTTGCCCGTGATACTCGTGACACTAGTTCCTGGCACACACTTTGCGTTTATTTTGGGTTTTGGGTTGTATAGTCATACATATGTTTATCTTTTGGCTCATGTATCAGATGGATTTATTTTTATGTCACAGGTTTTTATCATGTTAATAAATGCTTAAAACTAGTAAAAGTTGGAATAATTAATCACATGGGAAGGGTAACACTTAGTGTAATTTATGTTGGCTTGCCTAACCCCGTTGTTGGGCGCCATCACGACCCGTGTGCAAATTTGGGTCGTGACAACAGCTATAACCAATCTCACCTAAACAGTTAACTTCACAGAATAACACTTAGCTTAAACAAAAGGCCCAATAATAGGCAACATCAAGGAAATACCAATAACATAAATGTCTAACAATTAGGCCTAAGTGGAACTTAAGGGAATAGTCATATAATTCACAATGTAAGACTCACGGGCATTCTTGACTCCAACAAATAGATGTTCCAACTACGGCTAGTCAATTATAAGGCTAGATGACACAAATTATAGTCAATTAGGAGAGCTAGGAAGAAAATATAGCATGATGATAAGAGAAGCAGAATATTCAGTTAAGTCAAGTAAAGTCAAATAGCCAACGAAGAATCCAAAAACAAGTAATTCTTATTTAAACATGAAGGAATGAAATTAACAACCAAGGATTCAAGTGTAACAATTACAAATCATACACAAGTAATATAAGAATCTACGAATCCTAAAAGGGCAATCTAATTGCAAATAAGTACGAGTACACACTCGTCACCTCGCATACTCGGACTACAATCAAAAAGTAAGACTCAATCCTAAGCGGTAGTTCCCCCACACAAGGTTAGGCAATATACTTACCTCAACTCCAAGAATCCAAATATATCAAGCCTCTAGCACCGCTTTTCCTCTCAAATCCGACTCCGAAACAATCATGTTTAGACATAATTGACCCAATAACATCAATAAATGCTAAACAATTCAATTCCAATGCTTGAAATAGAATTCCCAACATTCTTCCTAAAATTCCAAAAAATCGACCCTGGGCCCGCTTGGTCAAAACACGAGCTTCAGACCAAAATCCGATCACCCATTCACCCACGAGCCCGAATATATAATTGTTTTTGAAATCTGAACCCAAAACAAGGTCAAATTCCCAAAAATTCATAAAGCCCTAACTCTACCTAAAAATCCCAATTTCTACCTTTGATTTCATGTTTTTAGGCCTAAAATCTAATAGATGTTGATGAGAAATGCAAGGAAACGAGTTAAAGATTACTTACCTAAGAGATTATGGTGAAGAAGTCTCCGAAGAATCTCCCAAGAGGAGTGGAGACGAAGAAGTTTAAGAAAAATGGGTTTAATCCCCTAATGAATTATGTTTTTGACCCTTAAAATCACTGGGCGAAAATACACAGTGCGTTCGCGGCCAAAACTCCGTGTTCGCACAGGGTTAACAGGGTATGCCTATGCGTTCGCGTGCTAAGTGATGCGTTCGCACAGGGTAATTACTATCCAGCCCCCCCCNACAGTAGGTCTTACACAGCCCTTCGCGTTCGCACTTGACCTGGTGCGTTCGCACAAAGTACTTCCTACCCAGACCCCCCAAACCTCTATAACCCTGTGCATTCGCACTCCCTTGAGTGCGTTTGCATAGGGTAAAATACCTGGACACCATAAAATGCATTAAACACCAGATTTTTCTATGTTTTTACACCCCGACACCTACCCAAAACTCACCCGAGCCCTCAGGGCTCACAACTCAATATCCACACAACCTGAAAAACATCCTACGGATCTATTTGAGTAATCAAATCTCCAAAATAACATCAACAACATCGAATTAAACCCCAAAATCAATGAAATTTCTCAAAGCTTGTTTAAACATCCAATTTTGCATTTAAGGTCCGAACCACGTCAAACTAAGTCCGTTTATTTCCAAATTTCACATATAACACATATAAAACATATTGAACCTGTTTCGGACTCCGGAACCAAGATACGGGCCCGATACCACAGGTTTCACCTCAAATATCATTTTCAAAAACCTTTATATTTTTCAGAAAACAATTTTCTTTAAAAATTTATTTCTCGGACTTGGGACTTTGGAATTCGATTCCGGGCATACGCCCAAGTCCCATATTTTCTTACGGACCCCCCGGGATCGTCAAATCACGGGTCCGGGTCCATTTACCAAAAATGTTGACCGAAGTCAACTTTATTCAAATTTCTAACACAAAAATTATTATTTTTATCAGTTTTTCACATAAAGTCTTCCCGGCTACACGCCCGGGCTGCGCATGCAAATCAAGGTGAGATAGAAGGAGGTTTTCACGACCTCGGAACATAGAATTAGCTAAAAATATACAGGATGACCTTTCGGGTCATCACAGAGACTTAGGCGAGCTGCATTATCCGGAGGCGATCCGCAGCTGAAGACTCTCTCTCGTATTGTATTCATTTTATTTTAATCTCGTGGTCCAATTGTATTTCGGATAAGCTTTGTAGAAATTGTAAAATTCTTAGAATTTGCTCATGCACTTGTGACACCGGGTTCTGGGATGTGTTTGGGATGTATTTTATAAAAATGGAAGATTAAACTGTCGTATTTACTTAGCGGATTTTATTCAGTTATCATGTAGTAAAGTGAAAGGTAATGATTTCAAAAATGCTAAAAACATGAAATCTAACTTAACTATCTAATGATTGGCTTGCCCGACAATGGTGTCCGGCGCCATAACGACCTTATGGATTTTGGTTCGTGACAGTTTGCTCACTGTTTGCTTTCTTGGCGACGACGCTGGGGGTCATCACGGCCTAAAATGGAATTGGGTCGTGACATATTAATTCTTGCTCTGTCGTGATACAAACAACAGTTCATGTGGTTGTCTCTACAAAGTGAGGGGCGGCGAATGTAAATCTCCCTTTGAAGAAATATGTTTGGAATATGGTATTATTCATCAAATGACTACTCTTAGTCACCGCAATCTAATGGAATTGTAGAAAGAAAGAATAGAACCTTAAAGGAGATAATGAGTACATTGTTGATAAGTTCTGTTTACCCCAGAACTTGTGGGGGAAGCTATTTTTACAGCTAATCGAATACTCAATCTAGTTCCCCACAGCAAAACGCAATCCATCCCATATAAAAAACGGAAAGGAAGGAAGCCCAAATTAAACTATTTTAAAGTGTGGGGGATTCATAGCTAAAGTAAAAGTTCCTAAACCTAAAAGGTTAAAAATCAGACCGAAAAATATTGATTGCATTTTCATAGGATATGAAACAAATAGTAAGGCATATCGTTTTCTGGTTCATAAGCCAGAAAATCCTAACATTCATATTAATATGGTAATCTAATCAGAAAATGCCGAATATTTTGAGAATATTTATCCGTATAGAAAGGAATGTGAGTCGTCTAGTGAAATATCTAAGAGACCTCGGGAAGAAGCAAAGGAAAGTACACCTAATGAGGTGAATCCAAGACGTAGTAAACGTCAAAGGACAACTACTTCCATTGGATCAGATTTTATGACATTCTTGTTAGAAAACGAGCTTCAAACTTTGGAAGAATTTATGTCTTCCTCGGAGAGAAGCTGTCAATAGTGAGACAAAATCCATATTAAGTAATCACTGGGAATTGGTTGATATTCCTCCAGGAAATAAACCTTTAGGCTATAAGTGCATTTTCAAAAGGGAAATGAAAGTTGATGGCATCCATGTTCTAGAAATCCTAAATCCACCTCTCACCACCAAAATCCCGAGAGAAAAAGACTTTTACAAGAGTCAAGGTAAGTCCCTTCTGGATGCGACTTAATAATAAATCATAACGGAAATAATAGACGGAAGTCATCGATAATAATACAGGGCATAAGTTGCATATCCACCATTGCGATTTATAACACATTTGGCAGTCGCGATTTTGTAATTGCGATTTTTCATTGCAGTTGCGATTTACAAGATACATTTGGCGAATGATAAGTCGCATTTCAAATGCTATTTATGAGTCACCGAACTAGGGGAGGGCGCCGGTCGTTTCGTTCGGTTATTATGAATGTACGATTCGCTTTATCAATTTTCGATTTTGCAATATTAATAACCAAATCAAACCAAAGTATTTACGGTTCAGTGCGGTTTTTTCAAGGTTCGGTTCGGTTATTTTAGATTTAGTTTTTCTATTATTAACGGTTCAAGATTTTTATAATACGGAGTGTCTGTAAGATTAAACAACCTCGATTAATTCACTGGACATGCGTCTGGTCCACAACAAGCACATGTTGTGAAAGTAATTCTGCTTATTGAGGTTAAAGGCTTAAAGCATATGGGCTTACACCAATTGTTACGGTTTAGGTGGGCTTCCGAATTCAGATGGGTATTGGGCTTCAGAGTTCATATGGGTAATAAGTTTTGGACTCATACCCAAAATTTCGGTTTTCGGTTTAACCGAAAACCGAAACACCAAAACCGTAAACTGCACCAAAAAAACCAAAATTTAATAATTTAAAAACTGCACACTGACTGAATAACCGATTAAACCAAAATCGAAAAATCAAAATTCACGGTTCGGCCCATTTTTTTGTTTCGGCCGGTATTATGCCCACCCCTACACCAATCTGATTCATGAGTCGCTTGCGCTATATGAGTCGCAACTTAATCGCGATTTTAATTTTACGTCGTCGCTTTTGTATTGGTCAAATTTTGGGTTGAACTCAGTAACTGCAAATGAACCGGATGTGGGTGAGGTCGCCTAAAGAAGGATTAGTGCCGAGGTCGTGTAAAGAATGTACGAAAGCAACGGTTAGAATAAGTTTTAAAAAATAGAGCTTCAGTTGTAATTTTTCGGATTTCTTAGGAATATCTCCTATAAATAGGGAGAGATAAGGAATAATAAGGGTTCTTCACTTTTCTGATAAGAACACACTGTAAAGAGTTGACTATAAAGAATATACAAAATCTTGTCTTGTCCACTGATTCCATTGCTCAATATACATCTTTTATACACAAGATCCAAGGATTCCTTGTCCACCTTCATTTTCTATTATCTCATGTTGTTGTCAGAAAGGAGAATCATCCAAGTCATCTAACATTTGGGGTGACAAATTCCTTCTTATTATATTCATTGCCATTATTTACATTTATTGCATGTTCTCATTGATGCATTCATGATAATCATTGAGCATTTGTAGTTGGCATTCAATATTATCGGACACGGCCCTACATCATCAATATATCTAATCTTCAGATCTAGGAGTTGTTATATTTAACTAGTATTCACCCTCTATTTTCTCATTAATTCGTTTAAAAAAGGTTTAACACTTTTATTGGTAAAACAATTTGGCGTTGTTTGTGGGGAGGTTCTACTTAAAATTTTAGTTTCTTCTAGATTTAAAACAACAACAACAACAACAACACCCATCTTTTTCCTATTTGCATGAGCTAACAATGGTAGGAAAAGGAGATGAAAGACTGAAAGCGCTAATGGATGTCACTGCCAACATCCTAAGCACCATCAACGAGGTTGACGGAGAAGACGAGGAGAATGTGACGTCGAGTGCCTCACCCTGGCGAAGTGACTCACCTCCCCCTCATGGGAGTGTTACCGCTTCACGAGAGAGGGGAGCCTCCACGTCCACAACTGAGGAAGCGCCACCCGCAGTAAAACAACTACTGGGGCATGGTTGACAAGTAGTCTAAAGAACATACTCAACAAACCCGCTTAAGGGGCGAGTAGGAGTACCACACGAATGGACACCACAACAACCACCAAGAAGCAGCATGTCTCTCTCCCAGCAGGAGACACCCACACAGATTCTGTTGTAGGTAATAATACGCTTCCAACCATTCTGAATAAAATGGAAGAAAGGGAGAACGAGAATAAAGCGCTCCGTGACCAAATGAGGGAGCACCAAGAAAGGGTCGACAAGATACCGGGCGCCCTGAAACTTCTACCAAAATGGGACGTCGGCCGGTTTGTTGAACAACCGTATTGCGAGGAGGCATCTCCACATGCCATACCCAAAACCTTCAAAATTCCACCATATTTGAAGATATATGACGGTACAACAGACCTCGAAGACCATATCATGCATTACGTCACAGGGGTAAAAGTCAATGACCTTTCGAAAGAACAGGTACCGTCGGTACTGCTAAAGAAGTTCGGCAAAACCCTAACAGGGGGAGCCTTAACATAGTACTCACAGTTACCAGCACGTTCGATAACAACGTTCGAGGAAATGACCTATAAGTTTGTCACCGCACACGCCGGGGCCAAGAAAGCAGAGGCCAGGGTGAATGACATATTTGTCTTCAGACAATCAACCACGTGAAATTCACCACCACACAAAAAGTGAAGGGGTCGATCACCCATGAACTATATAATGACCTCGAAGATAGTATCATCTTCGATAAGTCAGATACCTACGGTTTGGCATTTCCTCACTTCGACGCTCTTGTCATTACTCTATGTATTTCATATACTGATGTTAAGAGAATCATGGTAGACGACGAGAGCGACGCGTGTATTATCCACCCCTGGGTTCTCACATAAATGAGACTCGAGGACAAGATAGTACCACACTACATAACACTAACAGGTTTTAACAATGCAGTCGAACGAACCTCAGGACAGATAACATTGCCCGTTATGGACGGGGGCGTTACCCTCGAAACAACATTTCATGTCATGAACCAAGACATAACTTACAACGCCATTATAGTGCGACCTTGGATACATGTTGTGAGGGCCATCCCGTCCAGCTTATATCGTGTCATCAAGTTTCCTACCCCGTGGGGAATATTCAGCATCCACGATGAACAACGCACAGCGCAATAATGCTACCACATCGCACAAGATTGCACATACACCTAACAAATAAAAGGAAAGGACTCGAGAGCATAGCGTCACCGAAGTCGGGGCCTGAACTCGACGAACAAAAAGACATCATCAAGGACCCCGACGTCATGGAAGCCATAGGGTCAATGGTGGAAGACCTCGATCCATCGAACTGGATAGCAACAACCACAACAAAAAGGCTTATATCAGCCACAAACTCTCAGAACCGGGTACATTTCATAAATTTTTAATTGACAACACCGATATGTTTGCTTTCTCCCATGCATATATGCCAGGTATCCCCAAAGACATTGCTACATACAAGCTGAACGTCGATCTACTCTACCCTCTGGTACGACAAATCAGAATAAATTTCAACATTACAATCAACGAGGCCGTGCACAAAGAGGTGGAAAAACTACTCACCAACAGGTCCATCCAAGAGTCAAAGTAACCCCAATGGGTCGCCAATATGGTCATGGTGAAAAATAAAAAAGGTAAATGGCACATGTGCGTGGATTTCACGGACCTGAACAAATCCTGCCCGAAAGACTCCTTTCCGTTACCTCACATCGATCAACTCGTCGACACAACAGCAAGGGACGAGTTATTAAGTTTCTTAGACGCCTGTTGATACCCAATTGTTTCATATATATTTCACAAATACATATATACCTTAAAAATAGTGCATGTGCATCAACTAATATTGTTTCGTAATTTTCTGTAATTTTAAAAGGATTTTTAATTAATTTATTCTAGCATTTTATTATCCAAATAATTACTAATTGCATTACAAATGATTTTATAATAATTTTATTGCTTAATTTTATCATTTATATTTATATTAAGCTTTGATCATTTTATGTGTAATTATATTTACATCTTTAGGTTATAATTGTGATAACTTTGCAATGATAGCACATGCGTGCATAATTACTTTGTTGACATGAAAAATAAATTTTTATGTTTTTATAATATTGAGTAATTATTTAAATCATTTTCATATACAAATAACACTTTTATCATCTATTCATTATTTTATTAGTTTTATTGGATATTTAAAATATAGCCCTTTTTATTAAATTATTTCGAACCTAGCGAGCCTAATACTAACCTAACCCATAACCCAATACCCAATACCCAAACCCTAACCCAGATCCATACTCGTCCAAATTAGACCCGCCCGCCTAAACTCTAATCATGGTCGTAGATCTCACAAAATCAATGGCCCTTAATTACTCACCGCTTTTTAATTAAACAAACACCCCCAAACCCTATCTCATTTCTTCCAACCCGTCACCTTTGGATACCGCAATCTCCTCTCTCCTCTCTCACCCCTTCGAACCCTAGCCCCGCCGTCACACATCCCTCTTGATTCATGGGATTTTCCTTCGATTCCATGCCTTATTTGGCTTCATCTCTTTACTGGTTATACGATTCTTCTGTTACTTGATGTGAATCTCAAGAGACTCAACCAAATCTGGTTCGAAGTCTCTCATATCTCAGCTATTTCGTCTATGTTCACTCTGATACCTGTGAGTACGAATCTTTTCATATTTTATAATTTCAAATCTCTGGTTCGAACAAGATTTGGTTCAATTCTGTTTATTATTTACGAACCTGGATATTTCCTGGATGAATCCCCTTGGATCTTGTTAGATCTGAAATGATTTAGTTTTTGTTTTAGTATTTCCTCTTTAAAATTTCGATATTTATGTTTCTTACTAATTTTATTATTGTATGACTAATATTATTGTATCCTTGCCTTACTTGATCTGGTACTTGACTACTGATTGATTCCATAAAATGTTTCCCCCAAATTAAGTGGTATTAGCCTGATTTTATGTTATTTTGCCCTGTTAATTGATTGACGTCGACTCTAATTGATTTTGATGTTATGCCTTATTTGTGTAGGATTGATTCACTGCCTTATTTGTCTATCTCATTGAGACTATTCAAACCCCTTCCCCATTCCCTTTACAGAGACGGGAATCCTGTTATTCTCACAACAAACCTAAGTTCTATTTGTTCTCTCTTGTTCTGATTTCTGTACTAAGTGGTAATTATTTGGCCTTCTGAAAGCCAAGGCCAAATTATTTTGGGAATTAAATGTTATTGCACCTTTACTTGCTTTCTTCTCAACTGGTATGCCCTACCCTTTGAAATTACATTCTCTATGCTTTGTTTGACTAGCATGTTCAATTCCTAGCATGATTATGTTCTTTTTATGACACTTTGTTGATACTGTTAACTTAAGGCTAAGTTATTTCAAATAGAATGCATCCTCTCCTAAGATTAAGGTTTAGTATGCTTTCTTGCAAGGTGCTGTAAACATGTGATCACTTGTTTTTTGCTTAACTCATATGTCGTGTCTGTTTAATTCAGATGTTTTGCCTAATTGCTTATGTGTTTTATCCACGACTATTTTAAATACTAGCATGAATACTACCTAGTCACATGCTAATCTGCTTGAACTATGTGTTGAACATGGGTTCGTTCTATTTCTTGGTGCAGTTTTGTTTGCAATCTCGTAATCTGAATCTGTTTGCTTTTGAAAATTAAGCTATTTCTAAAACCTGCCCCCCTCCCTTTACCCTTTATGCAATAGTTTTCCAAACTCCTACTCTTATTTATTTAGATTTCTACCACCCCAGTGTGAGCTTTGCCTAGGGTCCTTGAGACTCCTTTGAACTCTGACACATTGGGGCTGGTTTTCCAATCTTTTATGAATTACCTTCTGAATGTGGTCTGGTGTGAGCATTGCCCCGGGTCCCGGAGGCTCTTGGGAACTTTGACACACTGGAAGCCTGACTTTTAATGTGCCATGGATGGATCATTATTATACTCCAAAGTTGTTCTGTTGAAAGGCCTATTCCCAGGTTTATATTAGGCCTATGAAGGCTCCCTATAGTGTAATGGATACTATTTTGTAATTTATTCATTCTAGGTTGTAATAATTTCTGTAATAACAGATTTTGGTTCGATTAGTGAAAGTTTGGGGTTTTCTTCTATTTTTGTTAAATTTGGGTAGAGATCTTGCCCATAGGTTTAATTATGTTGATCAAGTTATCCTGCCTATAGGAATTTCTTGATTGTTTAGTTCTATACTTTTAAACTCGCATATTAGAGATCCTGCTTATAATTCTGCATTAGAAATCTTGTCCTAGGATCCACACATTTTTAAACCCCAACGTGCATTAGATACCATGACTATAGGATTCTGTTTGTTTGAATAATAACCTTTTTCTCGCAATCTGCTTAAAATTCTGCCTACATACGTCTAATAGATACCATGCTTATAGGAAATAAAAATTAGTTCAAACCTAGAAGTCATGCCTATAGGATGAAATCAGTTTTAAAACTTAGAAGTCCCGTCTATAGGAGCTTAAATCAAGTCATTAATTAAAAATCATGCCTATAGGAAGTAAGGATCAGTCTCAACTTAGAAATTATGCCTATAGGGGTTTAAATCAATTATGCAATTAGCAAGCATGCCTATAGGACTTAAAAGAACAAAATTTGTCTTTATGAGTTAAAATCATTAGTTCACTTAGAAACCATGTTATAGGTTTATAATAAACTCGTAGAAACCATGCCTATAGGGTTCCGTTAATCAGCTTTGAGTTCGACCAATTCTGGCTATCACTTAGGCAAGTCTGTAAAGGTTGTTAATGATTTTGGGCCTAAAAAACTGTGACAATTTGCTGCCTAGAAGTGCCCAGATTCATGCTTAAAAAATCAGTAGGCAAGCTAATAGGCCTCGATACTCGCCTCAAAACAATTTCTTTACATTCTGTTTCTGCTCATATAGATATTCTTCCTATAGGATTCTAAAATTAACAAAGTGATTCAATTGCGTGCATTTGTTGCTTACATATGGAGGTCAATGTGAGCCCTTATTTGTTTCTTTACATGAAAGTCCTACTTGTATTTTTTTTGTCGCCTAGTTTTCTCATTTTTTTAAGTAAATATAGGTCAGTTTAGAACCACCCTAAATAGAGGTCCTAATACCTCCAGGGCCATAAGTAAGGGACGGGTAGTGCATGCATAAGGAACGAGTTAGAAGCTATTATAATGCTTAGGTAACAACTGAAAGATAGTAATTGGGTAGTAAAGGAGATGATAGCCCATGCACTAATGCTATGAGTAACACCCTAACTTGGGGAAGTTACAAAGTATTGCATGAAATTATCCTGTGTATATTAACTTGTATTGTCCAACTTGTTTTCCTTCCCTTTCAGACTAATTCACTTAATTTACGTTCGGTCGGGATCCACCGTTGTGGACCTCGAGGGGTGCCTAACACCTTCCCCGCGAGGTAATTTAAGCCCTTACCCTATCTCTGGTGATGCAAACTAATTTATGAGTTAATTGCTCTAAGTGCCCTAACGCACCTTAATCCATTAGGTGGTGAATCTTCCAATCCCATACCCCAATCCCAAAAGGAAGGAGTTGTCCAAGAAATGTCGAAACCCGATTTCGCGAGGAAAAGGGGGGCGCGACAACGCCTACTCAGGTTACAACCAAATCCTCATGGAGGAGGAGGACCAAGAAAAGACCACTTTCATCACCCACCAAAGGACTTACTACTACAGGGTCATGCCGTTCGGGTTGAAGAATGCAAGAGCGACTTATCAAAGGCTGGTCACCCAGATGTTTAAAGACCAACTTGGAAAAACAATGGAAGTCTATATAGACGATATATTGGTCAAACCAAAAATAAAAGAAGACCACATAGACCACCTGAGGAAAGCCTTCAATATACTAAGGCGATACGGTATGAAGCTGAACCGCGAAAAATGTGCCTTTGGCGTGACCTCTGGGAAGTTCCTTGATTTTCTGGTGTCGCGGAGAGGCATTGAGGTCAACCTCGACCAAATCAAAGCCATAGAGGGAATACCTGAGGTTTTGACCCGTAAGAAACAAGTACAGAAGCTGACCGACCGTATAGCCTCCATGTCAAGGTTTATATCACGATCCTCCGATAGATGTCACAAATTCTTCAACGTACTTAATAAGGACAACAGACTCCAATGGAATTCTGAGTGCATAGAGGCCCTAAGGGAACTAAAGGCATACTTTTCCTCACCCCCGCTACTCGCCAAAGCAGAAATCGGAGAGAGCCTTTTAATCTACTTGGTTGTGTCAGACGTCACAGTAATCGCATTGTTGGTCCGTGAGAATAAAGGTACACAATCTCCAATCTATTACATTAGCAAAAACCTGGTCTATGCTGAAACGAGGTACCCCACCTCGAAAACTTGGCCCTGACATTGGTAGTAGCTTCACAAAAGCTTAGACCCTATTTTCAATGCCACCCCATCTCGGTGGTCACGACCTTCCCCCTAAGAAGCATCCTACATAAGCCCGAGTTGTCGGGGAGATTGGCCAAGTGGGCCATATAATTAAGCGAGCACGATATAACATATCATCCACGCACAGCGATAAAGTTGCAAGTTCTCTCCGACTTCATCGCCGATTTCAGTGCCAAAATAATGCCTGCAATCAAGCAGGAAGCTTCTCGTACCTCTCCCAAGTTACCCGACCTATGGGTCCTATACACCGACGACGCCTCCAACGCATCAGGATTTGAACTGGGACTCATACTCGAGGTCCCAACAGGAAAAGTCATGCGCAAGTCCATACGGTGCCCCGATATGACTATTAATGAGGCCGAGTACGAGGCCGTTATTGTAAGACTAAGACTAGCTCTCAAATACGAAGCACGATGAGTCATCCTCCGATGTAACTCACAACTCATCGTCAACCAAGTCACATGGACTTTCCAAATCAAAGAATAGAGGCTACAAAAGTACCAAAAAGAAATTAATAAGCTACTATCGGAGTTCGGCAAATGTCAACTCGACCAGATACCTCGAGCACAAAACATTGAGGCAGACGACCTCGCCAAATTAGCATAAGCCACTAAGAATATAAGCAAAAAGGAAAACATGGTTACCCTACTCCATTCATCAATAGACCAAATTGAGGTACACTCTGTAAATTTAACTTGTGACTGATGCAACTGTATTATGTCATATTTTCAGGAATGAGTGCTCCCATCATCAAGAAGCTTCAAATGCAAGCAGCCAGATACAACATCATAAACAACGACTTATAAAAAAGAACGTCTGGCGGTCCCTTGGCGAAATGCCTAGGGAAATACCAAACAAGGCGTGTCCTCGAGGAAGTACACAAAAGCCACTGTGGATCCCATACTAGCAACCGAGCCCTCGTCATATGCCTCATACGAGAAGGCTATTACTGGCCCACCATAAAGAAGGAAGACGCCGACTTCGTTAAGAAGTGCGAGCAGTGCCAGAAATACGCCCCAATGATACACCAAGCGGGTGAGCACCTCCACTCAGTCACATCGCCACGGCCGTTCATCAAATGGGGAATGGACATCGTTGGACCACTTCTAGCGGGATGAGGTAATGTACGCTTTCTTTTGGTTTTAACAGGCTACTTTACTAAATGGGTAGAAGTAGGTGCATTCGCCCAAATACGCGAACAAGAAGTCATCACATTCATATGGAAGAACATCATATGCCGCTTTGGAATCTCCAAAGAAATCAGTTGTGACAACAGACCCCAGTTCACCAGGAAAAAGACCGTCGAATTTTCGAGAAATGGCACATCAAGCGAATACTGTCCACGCCATACCATACTGCAGGCAACAACCAAGATGAATCCTCCAACAAAATAATACTGAACATCATGAAGAAGCTAGAGGACACCAAGGGACTGTGGCCAGAACTACTACCATAAGTGCTATGGGCATACCTCACCACGCCAAAAACAAGCACAAGAGAAAATGCTATATTCACTAGTCTATTGGACTGACGCAGTGATACCAGTCGAAGTCAGAGAACCAAGTCTGAGATACTCCAATGAGAAAGAACCAAGCAACGAAGAGAACAAAAAGCAAGACCTCCACGAAACAGACGAGCGTAGAGACATCAACTTCAGACCTTGATTCGTCCTCCGCAAGGAAGGAACGAGTCGGTTCCCCTATCCGTATTTTGGTAGCATAAAGAAAATAGATTCAAATTGACAATGGCTTACATAAGAATGATAGCTCAAAAATAGCAAGTAGAACGGTACTATAACAAAAAGGCCAAAGTAAGACCACTCAAGGTCGGGGACTATGTGCTCAAGGCCAAAACACATGCGAGCAAAGACCTAAGAGAAGGTAAAATAGGAACCAATTGGGACGTGCCATATAAAATCACGGCGGCAGCAAATAAAGGATCATTCCAACTAGAAACAATGTAGGGAAAGATACTACCAAACAATTGGAACATCGCCCACCTCAAATACTTCAACTTCTAAAAACGGACGTCCTCCAAGTGGTACTCTTATTCCCTCACCGAGTTTTTTCCCGGTTGGGTTTTATCGGGGAGGTTTTTAATGAGACAACAAAGAGGGCATCTCGATGTTTAAGTGTTGATTCATCGCCCCGCCTATCGACTACTTCTCCAGGCCGAGCGATGAAGGGACTAGATAGACTGGAACTTCTCAAATGTATGTAAGCCAAACAGAAACATGTAATATTCTCCAATGAATGAATAAACAAAGCAGTATGTAGCATTCTTACACAACTCCACCAAAGTTTCATATCACACCAACGTAGAAAATATACATTCGACCTCGCTCGAATTATTTTACATTCGACCTTGCTCGAATTATATAGCACTCGACACTGCTCAAATTTAACTTACATTCGACACTGCTCGAATTACTTGACATTCGAACTCACTCGAATTACTTTACATAGGACCTCGCTTGAATTATTTTACATTCGACCTCGCTCGAATTATTTACATTCGACCTTGCTCGAATCACTTTACATTCGACCTCGCTCAAATTATTTTACATTTGACACTACTCGAATTACATGACATTCGACCTCGCTCGAATAACTTTACATTCGACCTTGCTCGAATTATTTTACATTCGACCTCGCTCGAATTATTTTACATTCGACAATGCTCAAATTTAACTTATATTCTACATCGTTCAAATCACTTTACATTCGACCTCGCTCGAATAACTTTACATTTAACCTCACTCGAATTATTTTACATTCGACCTCACTCGAATCACTTTACATTCGACCTCACACGAATTATTTTACATTCGACCTCGCTCGAATCACTTTACATTCGACCTCGCTCAAATTATTTTACATTTGACCTCACTCGAACCATTTTACATTCGACCTAGCTCGAATTATTTGACGTTCGACCTCGTTCGAACCAATCACCTCGAACTCGTTCGAGCTAACTTATATTTGACCTCAACTCGATCTATATCCAACTCCTCCAAATCAACCTTACATGCAAACGGCCGAAAAGTCAAGGACTTTCTCACAAGAGAAAATGCCAATAAGAGAGGAAAAAGAAAAAGAGAGAATCCGAAAATACACGACAAAAAGACAATTGTTCCATTTCAATTGTTCAACTACAATGCCTTTTACAAAGAGCTTGAGAGACACCCCCACAAAAACAGCAAAACAAAAAAAACCAAGTATAAAGGCTTGACGCCGCATCATCCCCATTAGCATCGTCAACATATTCATCATCATACCAAGGGCTGGAGGCAAGCCCATCCAAGGCGTCTTCATCATCCCCGCCAGGCGTACCAGGGTCATAACCGCAGGCTTCACTAGCTGCACATGCCTTGACACGGACACCCTCAAACTCCGCCTTGGAAACTTTTCCGGCTGTCTTCAAAGACCTATATATGTCAGGTTGGGCCTCAGCGTGAACCCATATCTCGTACAACTCCCATGACACACAAGTAGAAGGTTGAGTCTGTTGTTGCTCCTTCTCGTCCCTTAAGATGACGACCTGCTCATTTAGCCCAAATAACCCTACCTCCAAACCCTCAATTCGCTCCTCCAACCTGGCCACCTTAAGCACCAAAGTCTCTGCCTTGCTAGCCCGCTGAGACCTACAAACACGTAGGGTACCATCTAAGGCTGCTGCCTCTGCCACTACAGCCATCCTGGTTCTCTCAGCTAGGTTCAGCTCTTCGACCCTAACGCTTAAATCTGTCCTCAAGTCGACGAACCTGGCCTCGCTTTGCTCAAGCTCCACCTTTAAGGACTCCACCTGCGCCTGGAGGTCTGCATTCTCAGCCATCACACCTTTGCTCAATTCCAGCACATCCTCATTGGACCTCAGTGTCCCCTCCAACACACTACATCGGCCGATGACCCTCATAATCTCCTCATCCTTCTCCTTCAATTCCTCATCCTTCTCCTTGATCCCATCACGAAATGCCTGGAACTGGCCATTCTCACCAAAAATCTTGACCACCATTCGATGCTTGGAGTGATACTCTGAATACTTGGACTCCAACCACTTGAAGAGAGCCGTCCTCTGATCTTCTCATCGGTCACGTCCAATATCCAAGATGAGAGCCTGATATGCAAAGGAAGACAAGTCAGTAAGAACAAAAAACACATATAAAATGGATTAACTTAGCGGGAGAGAAGTGGAACTTACTCGCAAAACCATGCCCGATATACCCAGAGACAGGTTCGCATCTCTCAGTGACTGTAATGTCCTGTTCTTAGCTTCCACACACAAAGGAGCAAAGGACAGCGCTGCCCGTTATGAATCAACCAGGAGGTTATAGTTCAAAGGGATGATTGTGTGTCGATTGGGACCCTCCGTACTTATCTCCACGCGAGTGATCCTCTCCTCGAAGGCCCGTACCTACTCAAGGTCGATGTCAGAGCCAGAGTCATCATTTAACACGGGAACGACTTTTTCTCTCCCAACGTCTATGACGAACCCACCTCGGCAGCCCGTGCAGGATCCCCTCTACCATGGACCCCCTCGGTCTCAAATGGCCTCTCCCCCATGACGGCACCCGATTCAGGAGTAGCCTCGGTGTTTAATAAAGGCACCAATTCCACCTCAGGGGCGATGATCCCTTCAGGCTCGGTATCGACAATGGTGGCTTTCCCAATATCCACCCTTCATTTCTTCCTCGGTGACGTCTCTTCCTCGTCGTCTAGGTGCAAGACGGGCTGAGAAGATATTTCGTCCGGTACAGCGACAACTCGAGGGGTGGAATCCCTCAATGACGAAAGTAGAGTTTGATCCCTTCGTACAAACTCGGCAAGTACGAACTGCATTCCGACTGCCTAGCAAAATGAAAGCAACCAGAGCCTTCACCTTCCTGGAAGCTCGTCGGCCTAGCACCAAAAGAAAATCACATTAAAGGATGACAGCAAATGGTGACAGATTATAGAGTGAAAATAAAACTTACTGGACGAGGACTTAGGCCCAAATCGCCTGTGGAAGGACGCCCAGTCGCAGATTCCCACGGTATGGGGTAAAAAAAGAGTTACCCAATCTTCGATATCAAGGATGAGGGAAGGTGGACGGCTCTCAGCTGAAGGCAGAAGAGCCATGAGTAAGTCGAAAATAAAAATAACAAGGAAGAAGAAAAGAAGAGAAAAGAGAGAACGAGTAACATATAACGAGTGATAGTAGGTCATTAGGATTGAAGTTCCACTATTTGGGGAATCTGGTCAGATCCGCCACTAGGTTCTCGGTTCTGATGAAGGAATATTTACACCAGAACTGACGGTTCGCCTTATCGTCCATCCTGACCACCAATCTTTTGGTCTCACGATGTCGTAGATGAATCAACGTGCTTCTATAAAAATTATGCGAGAAGAGATGCAGCAGATGGCGGATAGAGACCTCGCAGCCGGCCAACTCTTTGTACTTCGTCCGCATCACAAAAACTTTATATAAGTAGGGGAGAGCTACATCGGGCAGACACCGTAAAAATGGCAGAACTCCTCCGCTAGTGGGGGAAGAGGAAAAGAATAACCCACCAGGAACGGATAAACGTAGAAAGCGCAATATTCGGGCCGGTGAACTTGTATTACGTCACCTCTCGTCGTAACAATTTCAACGTGATAACGGATACCAAAATTTGGAAGGTAGGGCAGATATTTGACTTGGACCTGTTTTGGAGAGTGCCTGAGCGGGAGCAGGGATAGGTTCTTTGGAAAAGTCATTTCTGACCGAAGGATTCCGAGGAACCACCTTCTCTACGGTGGGGAAGCTCTCATCTTCCTCAACCATGGGTTCACCACCGCTGGAAGGGATGGCTACCGATAACGGGGTGGCATTGGAGACTCTGTCAGAAGTATGAGGAGAATTTGACATTTTTTAATAAAGTGTGTACGATGAAGCCGGAAAAAGAAAGTACCGACCAGAACAGAAGTCCGGAACTGAAACTGTAAGAGCTGTAGAGAGTTGGAACAAAGATCGGAGAAGAAGCTAAAATATGGACAAAGTGCATACAGAATAGGAGATGCTAAAAGTTTCGATAGTGAAGCCCCCTTTCTCTACTTATAAGGTTTGGTGGCGCCTAAATCACGGCAAGGAGTTGTCAGTGGCGCCAAAATGGAAGCAACAGAGGCACGGGAAGCAACACATTGAATTGGGAAGATGCATAGTGATGACGCGCGTGGCCATGACATCATCCTACGTCAGTCATGCCCACCACGACCCTATAGGCAACCCCACCAGTTTAACCTCAGCCGATTCGATTCAGTCATCACAACCAAATTTCTTTTGACCGGTTGCAGATAGAATCCGCTCATCGAGGACATCCAAGAGAATGACCTCAACAAGCAAAGAGACTAACTGTATTGGTCAAAATTTGGGTTGAACTCAGTAACTGCAAATGAACGAGATGTGGCTGAGGTCGCCTAAAGAAGGATTAGTGCCGAGGTCGAATAAAGAATGTACGAAAGCAACGATTAGGAATATCCCCTACAAATAAGAAGAGATAAGGAATAAGAAGGGATCTTCACTTTTCTGATAAGAACACACTGTAAAGAGTTGACTACAAAGAATATACAAAAGCTTGTCTTGTCCACTGATTCCATTGCTCAATATACATCTTTTATTCACAGGATCCAATGATTTCTTGTCCATCTTCATTTTCTATTATCTCACATTGTTGTCGGAAAGGAGAATCATCCAAGTCATATAACATTTTGGTGACAAATTCCTTCTTACTACATTCATTGCCATTATTTACATTTATTGCATTCTCTCATTGATGCATTCATTGATAACCATTGAGCATTTGTAGTTGGCATTCAGTATTATCGAACGTGACCCTACATCATCAATATATCTAAGCTTCAGATCTAGTAGTTGTTATATTTAACTAGGATTCACCCTCTACTTTCTTATTAATTAGTTTTAAAAAAAGTTTAACTCTTTTTTTTAGCAAAACAAATTTGGGATTAAGACTTACTCTATGTTTAACGTAAGTCCCTTCTGAATAGAAAAAAAATTCATGTCCATTTATCCTTTGTTTGGGACTTACTAGCAAACAAAGGTATTCACATCACATGTTTCATGTAAAAATGGCAAAGCAACACGGTATACCCATCATCTTTCTTTTGTACATACTAGCTTACACTTATCAAATTAAAGTACCATATATATTTCATTGTATACATGCAGCCCGAGTACAATGGAAGTTTCTCTACGTTGGACTACCATGCTGCACATCAAAACGCTCCTCCTTTTGTAACTTAAACATTAATTGTCATGTTAATCGTGACGAATCACCTAATTTAGAGTTCTAGTGGTGTATGTTTTTAGAGGAATATCATAAATATGCAAAAAGCATTTGTAGAATGAGACGTAAGAATAAACCATAATGGAAAGAATAGACGTAAGTGCTCAACAATAATACAGGCCATAAGTTGCATATGCCACAATTGCGATTTAAGTCATATTTTTTGTACTTATAAATCGCATTTGTCAAATGCATTCTCCAGTCACGAGGTATACGATGCATTTGTCAATTGCATCAATCCATTCCGATTATAGGTAACAGTTGACAATTGCATTTATAAGTCCCCGAACTGCGATATTTATTCATGAGTTGCATTACTGAATCGCAATTTTAATTTTTTGGTGTCGCTTTGGGATTAAGACTTGAGGACGGACCCTCGTGGTCCTAAGCGGGTTTAATCGACCTTGCTTCATCAAAAAATAATACTATTTATATATGTACAAATTATGACTAAAACAGCGTAAATATTGTACAAAATTTATATTTGAGTTCACTTGACAAACGCTTTGCTCTTGAAAAAGTGATCAAGCCCCTTGTATTAAAGAAAAACAATTGTGTGTTAGTTTTCTTTATAATTGAACAATCTGTACAAAGAGGCTTTTTGCCAAATAAATTTGGCTAGCAATTGTAGTACATTCTTTCCAATGTATTGTTGAGTCATGTTTTATTTATTTTCTTGGATCATGTCATAATCAATTAGCTCATTAAGAAATCTCAAACAAGTTTTCATATGCTTGGCAAGAATGCATTCTGTAAAATTGTCAAAAAGAATGTCATATTTTCCTTCTATCCAATGGCTTTAGTAGTATGCTAAGATACTCCAAGGCCATCACAAAGAAAACTGGAGATAGGGGATACCACTGCCTCAGTCATTTCCTTGCCTCAAATGGATTAGCTGGCTTACCATTAATTATTACAGAGGGCGACTGTACTGACATGCCATTATCCACTTCATCAATATTTCAGGGAATCCTAACAGCTTCATTATTTGTGTAATGTATACCCATTCCACAGAATCATAAGCTTTCTTTCTGCATATCTATTTTGAGCATGTATCTTGGGGATATGTTCTTCCTCCCATAGTCTTTTACCAATTCAAGGCTTATAATAATGTTATCACTGATAATTTTGCATGGTACAAAGATTGTTTGGTAGTTATCTATTAAGTCTGTCATAACTTCGTGTAATCTTGTTATTAGGATTTTTGATATTATCTTGTATAGCATTGTGCAACAGGAAATACGCCCGAATTCCTTGATGTTAGTTGGGTTCTTGACTTTTGGGATCAAAGTAATAGTGTTGCAGTTGACGGCTTTGCCCATTTCAGCGTTTCCATTGCTGCTGCAGTAACCTCATCACCGAATATGTGCCATTCCTTCTTGAAGAAGTAGGATTTATAACTATCACGTTCTGGTGCTTTATTATCATCAATATCTAGTATAGCTCTCTTTACTTCCTCTATAGTAACTGGCTTGATTTGTTGTAGTTGTTGCTGCCTGGTTATAGTATAGCCTTTCTACATGATCTCTGGGATAACTACTGGCATTTGTGAAGCTGTTGTACCAAGCAATTTTTTGTAAATTCAGTATTTACTCATTTTAATAACATATAGATTACTAATATGGGCAACTTTATTTATATATTAAAATTATATTTTGTTACTTTATTTTTTTATTTTTTTAAAGTACTAAAAGTACTGTTCATTATACAGTGTGTGACAATGTAGATTAGAAAAGAAAAAAAAGTATCATCATATCAAGGAAAACAAAAGGTTGAGGATTATGATTTAATAAAATAAGACTTTAAATTTTATTAAAGGAAAAAACAAGTCTATTTGTCACCATAAGTTATAGATTAGAATAATGACATACTTTTGTTTCTAGCTTTTTTTCTGTGGCACGGTAGAATGATTTTATCACCAAACGTCTCCCACTCACGTTCCTACACTGAATATTTAAATGAATTTTTTACTTAATCTTGTTAATCTTCCAATATGCTTTGATACCCTAACCAATTTGTTTTATTGTTACATACCTAAATGAGAGAAAAATTCAATTGGTACATTGAACCATGTCATTCAACGGTGAAAAATAGGCCTATAGCATAAGGGTTTGTTCAGAAAATGGTTGCGAACTGGAGCTGCCACAGCTTATGGCTATAGCAATAAGAGGGCCCAGCAGAGAGAAAAGTCGGGATAACGAGTGCTCTGCTAGTCAAACGAGCAACAGGAGCATCTGGCAAGTCTTAGTAAGCCAACAACCCAATGAACCGGGCAGGGTACACGAAGAAAGGGGGCACACTGAGCAAGTACGAGAAATTAGCACCGCTCCGCTTTCTTAAAAGCAAGGACCACTACGGGAGGTCATGAAGAGGAGTAGGAGCCAACTTTAGGGGTTCAATCGATATGACAATGGTGTATACTTGATAAAGTTTTTGGCGCCACCAAAATCCTAAAAAAAAAAAAAGCTTTCGCAAGAGTCAATGTAGTCCCTTCTAAATAGGAGGGGAAACAAAATGAGTGCTCTCCTATGCCTCTAATGTCTTTTTATCCTTTGTTTGGGATTCCCTAGCAAACAATGGTATTCATATCACACGTTTCATGTCAAAATGGCAAAGCAACATGGTATTCACAACATATTTCATTTGGTGTGTTCTTTTTAAAGGAATTCTAGTGGTGTGTTGTTTTTAAAGGAATACCAGATATATGCAAAATACAATTATAAAATGCGACTTAATAATAAATCATAACGGAAAGAATAGATGGAAGTCCTCGATAAGAATACATGGCATAAGTTGCATATCCACAATTGTGATTTATGAGACGCATTTGGTAGTTGCGATTTGGTAATTGTGATTTTTCGTTGCAATTGCGACTTACAAGACGCATATGGAAAAATGTAAGTCGCATTTCAAGTGCTATTTATGAGTCGGTGATTCCTGAGTTGCTCAGAAACACCAGAAACAAGGATCCATTCCTGGACAAGGTATGGCACCCTAGCATCCCTTTTAAAATATCATTCTTTGCCTGGAGATTATGGTTATCCAAACTTCCTTTTGATGAATTCATTCTTAATTTTGGAAGGCATACTGTCTCTAAATGTTCATGTTGGACTAACCATTTCAATGAGTCTATACAACATGTCTTTATGAAAGTGATGCAACTAAAATTACATAAATGATGTCCACAAACAGAAGCAACAGATTATTTTAATCGAACTTGACTCTCTTTTAGTGACAAACATGCTGAAGAACAACCATACTCAACACTACAAATTGCAAAGAACTATGGAGAAGATCTCACATTGCTATAGGGAAGCTAACCAAGTGGCGAATTTTTTAGCAAAGCATGCAAATAATGCTATGGAGGATAATATCTATCTCTCCTTTCATCAGATGCCAAGGAGAGAAAAAAGACCCTTTCTTTTGGAAAAATTTCAGGTTCCTAGTGTTAGAACTAGGTACGACAAAACGAACTTTTTTGTTAGTTAGATATCCTTTGTACCGTCACTGAGGTTGATGTTTTGCCTCATCATATCCATAACACGGGCAACACGTTCCTCATCCTCCACTTCATTGCTCCTATCAAACTCATTAACATTATTAGAAACATCATAATAAGAGTTCTGAGAAGGATAATATGAATTAGGACAACGGTCCCAATGGCCACTACACACATTACAAATATTCCACTCATAAGATTGAGATGCACATTTTGCATAAGTGTGGCCCTCCACAATATGGACAAGGATCGCCATAATAAGAATAACCAATATTCGACCAATTTCCACTTTATTTACTCAAAGAAACACAGATCGACCCACTTTATACTTTCTTCTCCTCCTTTCTTTAGTGGCGCACCCATGTTCTAGAGATCCTAGATCCGCCTCCGACCACCAAAATCCCGAAAAAAAAAAAGACTTTTACAAGAGTCGAGGTAAGTCCCTTCTGAATGCAACTTAATAATAAATCATAACGGAAAGAATAGATGGAAGTCGTCGATAATAATAACGGAAAGAATAACGTTTTTTCCCTCGTTTACATTGATATATTTTATTACATAATTGCTCACAAGTGAACAATGACTTTGGAAAATTAATAAATAGTCTTGTGAGCCCTTTGTGAAAGCCGTGATTACCTTAATGAGTAACTCAAGTTTTGATCTTGTCATCACCAGCTATTAGTCAGATTACTTGGAAAAGTGGTAAATAATTTGTTACAAATTACAATATAGGAAAAAGAGAAAAGACACAAATTTTGGAAACTTCCCTAAGATAAAAACCTAGCTTGTAACTCAAGAAACACGCAATCATATGTTAATAGGTAACTCGTACTTATACATAAGTAAGTATAGCAATAACAGAAAGATACCAAAACAAAACAAAAACCAGGTTATCAATTACTAATGAGAGCAAGAAAAAAATTGATTCAATGGCGGCGATTACCGATCATCCAATAATATGGACAAGAGGCAAAACCATCGGAAGAGGCAGTTTTGGTATCGTCACTTCAGCAACAACAACAAACTTCTCCATTGATATTCCGTCGACAATCGCAGTAAAATCTGCCTTGTTTTCACGTTCAAAGTCGTTACAGAAAGAGAGAGAATTACTACACGAGTTTCAAGATTGTGATCATGTTATTCGATGTTTCAGAGCTAATGTTACTGAAGAAGATGGGAAGATATTCTACATCATGTTGCTCGAGTACGCGTCTGCTGGAAGTTTAGCTGATCGGATTGGTCAAAATTCAAAGCAAGGGTTGCAAGATTTTGAGGTAAAACAGTACACGAAATCGATTCTATTGGGGCTTAGTCATATTCATGGAAGAGGTTTTGTTCACCGTGACATTAAACCAGATAACATTCTTCTTGTTGGTACTGATAAAGCTGCCAAGATT